>JASPKZ010002198.1:0-49581 GCA_030220185.1 Diploptera punctata | reverse complement strand
AGTTTTATGCATGGATGATATTTTCCGAAATGTATTAAGGATAATATTTAAATACAGTAAAAGCTCCTCATTTGCTGTAAATTCAGAGTTTTATGCATGGATGATAATTTCAGAAATGTATTAAGTGTAATATTTAAATACTGTAAAAGCTCCTTATTTGCGGTTCCCTTATTCGCGTTTTCATTACTCGCGGGTTGAAAAATTGCGACACAGTTCCTGTAATCTTACTTACTTACTTACTTACTTACTTACTTACTTACTCACTGGCACTATCGAACCCGTAGGTTCATGGCCGCGCGGACATAAGCTCTCCATACATCCCTATCCAGAGCAAATGCTTTCCATCATTCCCTGTATAATCTACTTCCCTCAAATCATAATTAATGTTGTTCTCCCACCCTCATTCTTGGTCTACAAACTGGGCGTTTTCCCTCTGGCTTTCCTACAAGAAGTTTCCATGCACGTCTTTCATTCCCCATACGTGCAACATGTCCTGCCCATCGCAGTCTACGAGACTTAACTGTTCTTATTATATCTGGCTTCCTATAAAGACCATGTAGTTCATTGTTATGTAGTCTTCTCCATTCACCTGTCTGTTCATCTCTCTTTGGTCCAAAAATTTTCCTAAGAACTTTATTCTCAAATACTCGTAATCTCCTTTCCTCCCTTAAAGTAAGAGTCCTGTAATCACGGCTAAAAATTTCTTTATTCGCGGATCCAGTCGGTATATTAGAAGGATTAGTATCCTTTATTAACGCATCAGCAACCTTTTTTACTGTAGGCATGTGTCAAGGTGGCTTCTACAAAGAGTGATTCAGATCAAATGGACAAATCAATATGAAAGTAAAACAAACCTTATTGTTACTAAGACTAAAGTTCGTTGTTAAAAGCCACCGCCGCTATGCTCATTGATAAATGCCGCCCTCGCCACGATCGGTGTTTTATTGTTTCAATTTGCCATTCGTTGCAATAATTTTGATTGAATAACACGCCTCTCTTCTGCTTTGTTGTCAATTTATAATATCGTGTTAAAGGAAAATTGTTCAAAATATAGCCTATTATTAATTATTTTACGTTGACTATTTAACTCATGCCACAAATGCTAGTCAATGACCAATCACGTTTCAATGAATGTTGTTTTACAACCAATGACAGTCGTGTTTCACCTCGCTCTTTATCGATTTCTCTTTATCAGCTCCTGCTTTTGTGATAAAGAAAGCTCCTCCTTTTTAATGTTCTGAACAGGTCAAAGCATTATTTTTCTCCATCAAATACATTGAAAAGATTCCTTGATTTACTGAGTTGTGTACTAAAAAAATAAATGAATAACCCGTAATGTTGATTATGATATATAGTTTTATATGTTTCATTATTTCTCCACTTGGGTGCACTCTTACAATATTGCGATCTTCTTTGGCGATCTGTTTTCTGCTATGATCAAGCAAATGAACATAACCTCACATTTCTGATTTGTTTTCAAACATCGCCGTTTACGTTAAATATATAAATATTTTAAAATAACTATAGTAAACAATGATTTGTAAGTAAACATCTTAATTTTATTCGTTAAATAGTCCTAACAAATGCCACTCTTGATTTCCAAATTCTCTAGATAAATTCACTCCTCACGAAAACCTCACATTTCTGATTTGTTTTCAAACATCGCCGTTTACATTAAATATATACATATTTTAAAATGACTATAGTTAAACAATGATTTGTGAGTAAACATCTTAATTTTATTCGTTAAATAGCCCTAACAAATGCCACTCTTCATTTCCAAATTCTCTAGATAAATTGGAAATCACTCGTGGCATTGCTTATGATAATTTTTTAATGTATTTTGTAACCTTGGAACGTATCCCTTATATACCCATACAAATTACCATTCCATATTCGCGGCATTTTTGCGGAACATATCCCCCGCGAATAAGGAGTTTTTACTGTAATTGTTAAATTTTCAGTAATCCAATATAAATATGTGAAAAATTACTTTTATGAGTTAAAAATGTTTATTATATTTTATGTAGATTTGGCCTAGTAATAAATTGTATTTTTCTAGTAGGTAAGAAATAGCTACTTAAGCCTACATTTAAACATGGCATTGCCCATTATTGCTTTATAAAAGATATGATGTAAAAATAATAATAGATTTTAACGTGCAATTGTTATCCTCCTCAGTTTCTTAAAGGACAAATGTAAAATGTGTTCTGGTGTATGAAATTAAACATGTTATATTTTAATTCAATTGATTTTTCTTTTAATCCTTGGACACTAGCATGGGTGAAATTTCACCCAACAATTTTTTATAACTACTATCACCAAATTCATGCTGGGGGCAAAATATTTTAATTTTAAAACTGGTACATAACCTTTCATTCATACTGGTTTCGACATGCATACAACTTTTATCTTTTTTATATATAGATACCGTTAATGAATAGTAAAAGATAATTTTAAAAATGTATGAGTGAAATCCTGATAAGGGGTAAAGTAACCAATAGATTTGTTTGACACATTACATTCTTCTCTATTATTATCAAGACATATTATTGGCAAGTGTACTTTAAAAGGCTTATCATATAAAAAGAAATCTTAGAAAAAGAATTATGGACATCACAAATAGATTTAGCAATAATTAGCGAAACAAAAAATAAGTTAAAAGGATCAGAAGAACTAGAATATCTCTAAGAGATCAAAAGAGAAGTCAACATATCAGAGATGAACTACAAATCTATAATATAAACGAGAAAATACACACAAATAAACGTAATTGGTTTGAACATATACAAAGAATGCCAAATAATCGTTTATCAAAACAGCTGCTTCATTATAGGCCTCTAGGCCGAAGAAATGTAGAAAGACCAAAACGTCGTTGGAAGGACGACCTGCGCCTGCGGCATGTAGTGCGCCGGGGAGCGGAACGGGCCAACAGGCCCATACCTTGAAGATGATGATGATGATGATGTACTTTAAAAGCAAGAACATAAAATCAGGAATATTCTTACTATTTCTGTGTGCATTAATATTTTGTCAATTTGATGTAAAAACATAGTGGAACGTAAAATTTATGATCATAAAACTAACAAATAACGTATTACAGACGTAAGTAAGAACTGTGAACAGTATTCCCTTTCATGCTAGGAGCTTAAAAGACGAACTAAAACTAAATTTAAGATGTAACTTTCAATTAATTGCTACACATTGGAGACATGATAATAATCAAGTTTCTTTTACTCTGGAGCCAATGAAAACACATAAAAGCGGAATTATACAAAATGAGAGCATCCTGTCTCTTTTTAAATAAAGCAAGAGCACAGCCGTGAAATAACATAAAAATGCATGTACGTCATGCAAGCAGTGACACATGTAGCCCTCTGTTTAGCATATATGCATCATAGAATTTTTGTTAATCCATCTCCACTCTGTAAGATGTGAGTATAAAATAACTTTGTAAGGTTTTACGATGATTCAGATCTAATTATTTTGAGAGAAATCATGCAAAACGAAAATTTTAATGAAACTTTTTTTTATTAAATGAAAACAAAAGTGTCCATTCTGTGTTAGAGAAAATATTTTCAAATGTATAATATTTAATATGAATGTGAGTGTATGAATGTAAGTTCCTTTGAGGTTAAAGGTTACAAAAGATTAGACATTGTAATCATGTTTAGGCTTATTAAATCTAGGCCTATAGATATTGTGATTGGAGACGCAACTAAAATTTTACTCAACAATGGCACTACCAGTGGCGATGTACACAGGAACAATTGATAGAGTATCTGCAGGGAAAGGCAGAGGTTAGGATACCAAAGATTGCATTGATGTACAATCCTGGAGGACGAAGATCGGTAGGAAGGCTATGAAAACGCTGGGCTGAACACACGTGAGATCGGATCAGGCAGAGACCTAATTCGTGAAAGAAGAAGAAGAAGAAGATGATGATGATGATGATGATGAGATTGGGATTAGAAGGTTAGGTAAAGTAAATAAAATAGATGATAGAAAAGCTTGCAGTTTTTATTGGAAAACACTTAGGGAAACGAACAATAGGAAGACCTAGGAGGAAGAATAATTGAGCGATTTTATGGACTAACAACCTAAGTGTCTTCAAGTCGTTATTTCACAGATCACATTTTCCTATCTATCTAACCTCGGGAATAGCTGAATTTGGCCCTCGGTTGGGCGGCTACAGCGTCCACCCAACTTACGGCTTCATTCAGCTATTCCCGAGTGTTATATAGATAGGAAAATGTAATCTGTGAAATAACGACTTGAAGTCACTTAGGTTGTTAGTCCACGTAACCTCTCGATTTTCAGATGGATCTTCAAGGATCATGATATCGGGGATGAGTTGGATAAGTTGGCTGATGATAGAGAAGAGTAGGGGATCTTACAGAATGCAGAATTGAAATATTTTTGTTTCATAAACCATAAAGTTAGTTTTTATAATAAAGATTGAATAGAAGTTCAATAAAATTACGAATTTAGGGAGTTATTTTTCCAATTATTCTGTTTAATAATTTCCAAACAATACTTTCTTTACATTCTCTTATCCTCTATGTTTTTAATTTACATCCATGGAACTTAAAATCATGTCCTGAAGAAACCAAGATCACGGAATAAGACAAGATACATATAGGCCTACCAAAGTTGTGATTTAAAACCCCTTAATCCATCGGGAAAAGAACGTGGGACCCCCGAAGAGAAGGTAGGAACTTGAAATACTCATAGAATACATATTAATTAAAACCAAGAAGTTCACTTATACATATACATACATACGTACACTGTGTCTGTCAAGAGCAGGTCTTTCACTTCAAACTCAGAATGTCCACTCTTTCCTTAACTCGTTCGCTTATAATTTGTCTAAATAAAATTTAAAGTGAATCACAAAACCTAATTAAAAATATAAAATAAATAAATTTATGATTACTGTTTGTCCACCGCTGTGGTCTGGGGTGAGTATCGCTGCCTGATACTCAGCGGGCCCGGGTTCGATCCCCGGTCGAGAAAAGTTTCCTGTGTGAGGCATTTTTTTCGGGGTTTTTCCTCACATGTAAGATAAATTTCAGGAAACTTTGAGGTCCAAACAGTCCCTGAATATATACTGGCTATTATAATCATCATTATCATATTCGTGATGTTTAGGAATGTGTGAATGGTGTGTTTCGTTTTAATGTTGTATTGTCTCGGAAGGGACCCTCATTCGCTGAGGCCCTCCATGACCTTGTGTGGTTTAAAAAAAAGTTTATTTGTGACCCATAGTTAAAATCTCTCTCCCGACAGGTCGTGTCACTGTAAGGCCCGAGTGGCGCGTATCACGTAAAAGTACCTATAAAGCGAGAGGTACTGCGTTAATGGAATGGAATGGTTACTGTTTTAAAAGACAATAATAAACTTAACAGGCCTAAGTAACACTAACTTAAAAATATTAGTTTATTCTTTATTTAATGCAAATGACTTATTAATGTATGAAAGTGAGGTCTGGGTCATGAAGAAAAAAGAAAAAAAAAGTAAAATTGAGGCAGCGGAAATGAGATTTCTACGGGCTGCGAAAGGTTGTACAAGAGAAGAACATACTAGAAATGAGAATAGGCTATTAGAGAGGAACTAAAACTACAACCACTTCTTCAACAAATAGAACACAGGAACAATTGGATAGAACATCTGCAAAGAATGACAGAGGTTAGGATACCAAAGATGGCACTGATATATAATCATGGAGGACGAAGATCAGTAAGGAAGACCAAGAAAGCGCTGGGCGGAAAAGATGTGGAATCGGAACAGGCAAAGACCTAGTCCGTGAAGGATGATTAACCAGTAGTCTCGAGGTTCACGAGTTGTAACCCGTCTAAAATGGTGAACTTAATTTAAATTTCTTGAAGTGAAGAAGACAAGAAGAACTAAAATAATGAGAGAAACAATAACTCCGCTGAAAATAATACTTAGTCAGTTGCTATTAAATCATGTTCACTAGCCCTAATAACAAAAAAATAAATAATTCATAAAGTAGCTTCCAGTCGAATTTTTTAAAGAATAACATTAAAAATTATTTCAAATTAAAACTAATCTAGCAGTAGCGGAATTCACATTTAACACATAGGCTATGACACTACTCAACTACATACAATGTTTCAATCGTGTAATACATTTCCCTCTGAACCAACCACCACGCTGCATATTCCTACTTCATGCTTAATAGTGAGGAATAACTCCCAGAATAATGATCACCACAAAAGAGACCTAAAAACTGAAAAAAAAAAAAAAAAAAGGACATAAAAAGTGTTGCAGTTGCTAACGAGTGTATAACGACAACCTCGTTGCCTTTACCCTCTGCTCGAGGTATTTCACAAAGTGGCAACTTGTTAGAACATTTGAAGTCCAAATACAATAATTCAGGCGGTCAGTAGGCTGGTGTCTAAATGTAACGGGGTACTTTGTGAAGTCTCAATAGTTTCTCGCAGAACAAAAGTTTTTTTTTTGTAAAATGAGAAGTCTTTAGAAAGTAAAACTATATAGCCTAGTATTTTTTTAAAGATGTTGGAATTGAGACTAGAATCCGCGGATTCTTGAATTATATAAATGGTACAAATATATCACAAGAAAGTAAATTTGAAAAAATAAAAAGCCGTTAAGACCTAAAAAGAGGCTAGAAGAAGAACCAAAAAGCCAAAAAAGTGGGAAAGGTACAAAAAATTATAAATAAAACCAACCATTTTCTGGCGTACAATGATCCAAAATGTATGTATATTATGTTGGATCTCGTCTTCAGACATATTCTTTAGTAATTCTGCCCAAGGGCAGGTCTTTCACTGCCATCATAGCAGTTTCATGCTATGCTTTGCAGTTTTTACTAAGGAATTATAGGTATGGTAGCTTCCCGTTGCTTTCCACGCCGGTGAGGGATGATGATGATAATGATAAGGAAGATGGCCAGATGATTTTCGGGGACCGTTGTGCCCTAAGCTTCCTGACATTTGTCTTACAGCTGAGAAAAAAACCGATAAAAACCTCAACCCAGGAGCCTGTCCTGACCGGGAATCGAACTCGGGACAGCTGCGTGGCAAGGCAGCACATTAGCTCGAGACCACAGCAGTGGCCTTCAGACATAAAAAGGAATTTTCCTCTATTTCCGAGCCCTAGTTAAAACACACGGACAATTTGAAGTTCCCGGAATATCTGCACACGACATCGTATTCCCATCTATGCCTTAACACTAAACCCAAACTTGTGACTTACAGAGACTTAAGTCGGATAAATCACACTTAGTTATATGACGCGGTAGGATTACCTTGGCATGGCACTTCGTCACTGAAACTATGGATGAAAAGTTGAATTGTTTAATGACATGGCATACTTCGCGCACTGTAAAAACTGATGGTTGGGGGCCTATTTTGTCTGTTACACATGATAATTTTGTAATCAGTTATAATTTTAGCTTAACTTAGAATCATATCCAAGTACAAATTCACATTTGAAATGCTTCTTCAGTAATAACAAATAAGTCGATATATTTAAGTCAGCTATTAGTACAATTCACCTCTTGTTTCACCAAGTAAACAATGACGTCATGGACCCGCGAGTTTAGAGTGTGCGAGGTATACTTCAATTCTTACGAGAGTCACGCCCCGCTTAAAACAGCACGGATACCTAGACCACCTGCACCTCTGACTGATTGACTCTATCCACAGCCTTCATGACAGACAGAGACAACAGGCTATAGGAAGAGTAAGAAATAGCGGACTTCGATAATTAATAATAATAATTACGTAGTAAGACATATAGGCTTCTCTCTGTCTCTCTCTGTCTCTCTGTCTGTCTCTCTCTCTCTCTCTCTCTCTCCTCTCTCTCTCTCTCTCTCTCTCTCTCTCTCTCTCTTTCTCTCTCTCTCTCTCTCTCTCTCTCTCTCTCTCTCTCTCTCTCTCTCTTTCTCTCTTTCTCTCTCTGAGTCCGGTGTTTCTATTACTTCCGAGGGATTGTGTTAAAACTCCTAAAAAAATCTTACTAAACTTTATTCGTAAAACAAATATAAATACATTCAATATAAAACAGCTCACAGTTGAACTTTAAAGTAATAAATTTAAAGGGGGTTTTAGTAACAGCATCATAGTAAAATGGCATTTCAAATGAAAATGGGAATAATGGGGGACCAACACATTTGAGGGCAAAAAAAAAAAGTTTTTTTTTCATATAGACTGAAACTTTATCTTTAAATTAGTGAAAGATTTTCATTGATATCTCAATTACTTTTCGAGTTATGTTTAAAAATGTGCAATGCTGTCACTCGAGTGAACCTTTTAACTTTAGAAGGTACCTACATCTACGGTAAATTTTTCGCTTGTTTTCCGTAACTTAATTTTTTCAATATGGTTTCCCTGATAACTCCCAAAGTTTTCAAGATATTGAGATGAAATTTTGCATGTGTATGTAGTTTACAGATATGAACAAAATATATACTACAATTCTTAATGTACTTACTATATTTTATTATTTTAATATTTGAATGCAATTTTTAACAAAAATGAGTATGCATCAATTTGAAAAGAAAAAATAAAATATTTACACTCTATATAATTACATAATTGTAGTATATTTTGTAGCTACAACATTATTGAGTAAAATAAAACAAGAATCATTAAAATATATTGAAATTTAGGAAAATTATCAGGGAAAAGGCAAGACAATGCAAAATTTTCAGCTGATATTTTGAATATTTAATTATCCGTAACGACTGAAGTTAGATTGTACTTAAGTACACCAACATACTCACATTGTAATATAGATATTACATACCAAATTTCATTTCTGTAACCAGCATTCTTGCTAAGAAAAAAATATTGAAATACGCCGTATTTTAATGGCTATAGGTGTTGTCCCCCCTTAAAATGTATTATTTAGACTTATAAAAAACTTACCATAATGAGTCATTCTTAAGTAAACTGAATAATGATAGAGGCCTAAAATTACTACCGGTACTATAAATTAACATGGTTTACCTTAGAGTTATAAATTGCCCTTTACGTTTATATTATATCCGTTAAAACAAGTAAGAAAGAAAATAAGTAAAGGGGAGAAAAGTAAAAAATTGTCTGAGTACAATATTTTCCAAGTCAACTAAACTTGTGTTGGAAAGAAATGTTGAGGTACATATTTTTGTGCGATCCGAGCGAAACAATAAACCAGAATTGGATCATTAGCCCCACATCGTGGGTGGTGAAAAGTAAGGGTGTAACATAGAATTTTGTAAATTAACATTTACGCGTAACCACAAAAGAAGATATTAAGGTTTTCAACATAGGAAACACGCGTAACCACAAAAGAAGATATTAAGGCTTTCAACATAGGAAACTTCCAGAAAAAAAAGTTACTTTCAAGTGCTTCAAATTTCTTAGAATCATTTCCTATCTGTTGCATAAGCATATCTATTTAACCCAAATATATAAAAACTTTAACATCCGAGATCATATCACATCTAGAATCTTTGATTGTATCTTGTGTACAATCGTTGTGAATTTGTGTTGTGTTTGTCATATGTTTTGTGCAAAATGTCACCGACTTAATTTTAATTACATTATGGAATTATGATTAAGATCCACCGCAGTGGTCTTAGTGATAATGTCGTTCTCTCAGACGCATCAAGCCCGGGTTCGATCCCCGATCGGGATAAGTTTCCTAGGTGAGATATTTTCCGAATGTATCTTATTCTATGAAACAAATGACAGGAAATTTTAACCCATTCGCCTCAGAGGACGAGGTAGACTCTCCGGCAGTTAAATGGCCTTCAACTCAGAAGACGAGACACACTCGCTAAATTCTGCTGTTATATATTTTGCAATATTTTGTACATCCCTTGGCAGGGTTATCTTTTGTCAACATTTATGAATAGTAGAGGAATGGAAATCATTAGCTCAGGATAGGGATGTATGGAGAGCGTATGTCCGCGCGGCCATGAACCTACGGGTTCGATAGTGCCAGTGAGTAAGTAAGAAGAATGTGTTTTGCCTTCACCCTTATTGTGATCTCAAATGCCGTTATATTTTGTTTGTTTTGAATGTCTGAAAATAGACAATATAATATACGGTAACTTAAATACGGTTTTTGGGAAAATACATTGAGCAATTAAACCTGAAGCGAATGGGTTAATGACAAAATAGTCTAAGAACACCATTTGGCCACCATAGTCATTCATTTCACATTCGTTTTGTTCATTATAAATGTATGGGCGAATTGTCTGTCTTGTCTTAAATGTTCATGTTGTTTTGGAGATGGCCTGGCATTAAGACGATCACCCATACGGGGAGGCCCTCCATGTCCTTGATTAGTCGAAAAAGTATGTGATCTACAATTAAAAATGGAAAACAAGCAACAAATCTCAGTGAGGTTCATCGTCTGGATTTCAACCCGGGATTTTCCTAATACGACCTCATACCGTATGAGCAAGTCTTTATTATAAATATATTTATTAAAACTGTGGGCCTAATTATTTCTTATAATAAATGTATTTGTTCTTTAATTTAATGGTAAATGGTAATCTTTATATGAAACAGCGAATAAAAGTGAAGATAGGAGAAGAACTGTCAGAGTGAAAAAAAAAAAATGGAAAGGGGGTACGGCAAGGATGTTCTCTATCACCTACCCTTTTCAACATCTAGCTGGAAGACCTAATTAAGAACTGCTTCAGGAATAAGGGAGGCGTAAACATGGGAGGAGGAAGAATTAAGTGCATAAGATTTGCTGATGATATGGCTTTGCTAGCAGAAGATGCAATGACACTGAGGAACATGCTGATGGAGCTAAATGACAATTGCGAGGATTATGGAATGAATATAAATATAAATAAGACGAAGGTCATGATTATAGGAAGGAAACCAAGAAAGATAAACATGAGGATTAAAGATGAGGCCACTGAGCAAGTGGAGAGCTTCAAATACTTGGGTTGTAGTATCAGTAGTTACATGAACTATGATCAAGAAATAAAGCAGAGGATAGCAATGGCAAAAGAAGCTTTTAACAAAAAGAAAAAAGCATTTTCTGCGGACCTTTGGCAAAAGAATTACGGGAGAGGCTAGTGAAGTGCTTTGTGTGGAATGTAGCATTGTATGGTGCAGAGACTTGGACATTACGACGGGATGAGGAAAAGCGACTGGAAGATTTTGATATGGACAAGGATGGAACGTATAAAATCGACAGACAAAATTAAAAATAAAGATGTGCTAGACAGAGTGGGTGAAGGAAGAACAATGCTGGAACTTATAAAGAAGAGGAAAAGTAATTGGATTGGCCACTGGCTAAGAAGAAACTGCCTGCTGACGGATGCCCTAGAAGAAAGTTAGAGGAAAAAAGAGACATCAGATGATAGACAATATTAAAATAAATGGTTTGTACGCAGATACAAAAAAGGAAGGCTGAGTTATGCAAAGAGTGAAGAATGTTGATTGTGCAGTGAAAGACTTTCTCTTGGGCAGAACACTATGAATGAATTGCAATCTACATAAATTTATTTCTTTAAGAATATCTGCACGATTCTCAAAATTAGAGAGGATCAGAAACAGTATTTTTCCGAAAAAAATTAACTTTAACAAAACAATTGTACAATTTATGGGAAACAAACAATCACAAAGGTTTGGACATGTGAAGAGGATGAATGAAGATACATTGTCAGTTAGGAGTTTGTTGTAGATTCCAACTCGGAGAGGAATGTCTAAGAAGACATGTATAGAGGGAATTATGAATTTGATGAAGGACAGGGTGGTGACGGAAGGATAGAGATGAATGGAGGAAGAGAATCAAAACTTAATATTGGGCACAGGAAGATGTTTGTATACATTTTTAAAATCTGTCATATAAAAAATAATTTAATGGTGAGACTGGAGTGGAAATACGTTACTTTAGAAATTATTATTTTGTATGTAAAGTGGTAAAACTAAATTATAATCTCAATTATAACATTAGAGAATACAGAAACTCCATAAGGTAGATGCCAGTCCTACGGTAGGCTTATTAGTAAACGCAGACACGAGCAAGATACATGGACCTAGTTCGCAACATACACTGATGTATAAATCATGAAAGATAATGATAATGAGAACGATATTGCTAATTTTAAAACAGTATACATGACCTGAAGCTTAAATATTAAACATCCATCCATAGTAATTCTGCCCGAAGGCAGGTCCTTCACTGCAATCATAGCATTTCCATGCTATGCTTGCAGCTTTACTAGGGAATTGTGTAGGTGTGGTAGCTTCCCGTTGCTTTCCACACCGGCGAAGGATGATGATGTTAATGATAATGGTAAGGATGATAATGATAATGGCCATATGATTTCGGGGACCGTTTGGGCCTTAAAGTTTTCCTGACATTTCTCTTACAGGTGAGGAAAAACCCCGATAAAAACCTCACCCAGAAAAACTGCCCCGACCGGGGATCGAACCCGGGCCCGCTGCGTGACAAGGCAGCACGCTACCTCGAGACCACAGCGGTGGACATATTAAACATAGGAATTTTAATCTAGTTATAATATTACCCAACTTAAATTAGTAACGTTTTTTATGTTTTTAAAGAATTCCTTACAAATAAAAGCATATTCACTTCTTCGAGGCGCCAAAACATAATGGTATAAAGCACACTATACTTAATCCACTGATGTTACTTAGATTCACTCAATGAACCATTTATATTGCCTAGAATATATACACACGTCACTTTTACCTAAGAACTTAAATATTATAATTTAAAACGATAATTATACCTATAGTGCTCTATGGGTGTGAAACATTTACTCTTATCATAAGAGAAGGAAAGGTGCCAAATATATTCGAAAATAGGCTCATAAATCGAGTATGCGGAAGTTTAAAGGATGAGATAGAAGAATGGACAAATAATGTTCACATTGAGGATGTATATAATATCGCCAAGGATATTTAATCTAGGAAATTAAGATAGGATGGTCACGTGCCTCGAATGGGTTACAGTGTAATGCTTTCAAAACATCTATTGGGAAACGCATAGGGAAAAGGCCATTATGAAGGCCTAGGCGTATGTGGGAAGTTAATATTTGGATGAATTTTATCCCATAATTTGGCTATATATAGGTTGGTGTGATTTATTATTTTAATAAAGTGATTGAAAAACTAATCAGTAGAATGTGTACAAATTTATTTATTTATTTTACCTGATGGAGTTAAGACCGTAAGGTCTTCTCTTCCACTTCACCAGGGTTAAATTATACGTACAATAAGAATTATGATAAATGATATATAATTAAGTAAAGTGATCCCACAACAGGCCCGGAGGCCCTTGGGGTAGTAGGAGGTTAAGGCTCACACGTTTTCTAGACAATCGGCACTTTATGTCAGCCGGGTTGTCAGCCCTGCGTGACGGCCGCCTTTACCCCCAGAATAAGCGTCTGGTACTCATTTCCGTTTGAGGCTGAGTCGGCCCCAGGGCCATAGTGCCGCCAGAGGGTTTGGGTCAGTTTAAAAATCCTGACCCCAACGGGACTTGAACCCTTCACCCTCCGGCTTGTAGCTCAGTGCTTTAACCACTACGTGCCCCCAAATGATACATAATAGATAAATATAAACTACGCAACACAAAGTTGACAAGGGAAGGAAAGAAAAATAGTAATAATAAGAATAATAATAAGAATAATAATTTATAACTAGATTAAGTAAATGGCTTGGTAAAGAAAGTTTAAAATATAAAGGAATAATAAAAGTACACATGGAACACGGTTATATATTATATTGTCTAAGGAAATATGAAGTGAGTTTCTTTTTAAACTCTTTTTGAGTCGGGCAGTCCTTGATGTACGAGGGGAGGGAATTTCATAGTCAGGTGGCTGAAACAAGAAGGATGGGGAATAGTGAGATGTTCGATGTAGAGAAACAGCAAGAGTTAAATTTTGTCTCGATCGTGTGTTCAAGTTATGGTGGGAGGGTAGCGAATGAAAGCGAGTAGAAATATAAAGGGGTGATTGTGTAAAATTATAAAACAATATGCAATAATAACTTACGGTTATGTATAGTTTATTTTCACTGTAGTCCCATAGGCCTACATTTCGATGAACTGGTATGAGAAATTGAATTTTGCCAATTTAAAGGTTAAGGAACTGGTTATCGGAGATATGAGCTGCATTCAATTGGCTGAGGATGGAGACCAGTGGAGGAGGGTCTTAGTGAGTTCGTATTCAATCATCGCGCTCCATAAGCCATAGCATTAGTTAGCTTGTTAGATATAGGCTACAAGTAGCCTATCTTTATAAATTACTTTATCAACAATTCTGATAAATACATAGGCCTACATTAAATCTGTTTGGATTGAATACAAATTAGATCTGCATCTCTCTATCATGGGCTACCAATATAAAAAAACTGCGTATTTCACAAATAAAGTAAAATCAATAAATAATAATAGAGTAGAGTAAGCCTATGTTTCCCCTTTACAGATATTTGGGCGCTCTCCCCCTACAGGGAAGAATTTGAACCATACTAATTTTAGTTACACTTGTTTTCATATAACTTAGATGTCATTTTGAGTAGTCCGTGGTCAGCGTTCCGCCTCATACTGACATCTAGGAAATCAAGGTAGTACTAGGACGGGAAAATTCGGTAAATTTTGATAGAGGCCTTTTCATTCGGGCTTAAGGATTTTTTACGAGCCTGAAAATCTTCAGACTCGGTACCCATTGCTTAAAGTCCCTCCCGGAGGACTTGCTCCTTGGATTCTTCCGTCCTAAAAAATCCATCGACCCCGGCCGGGTTTGAACCCGCGACCCTCGGGACCAGAGGCAACGAGCATAACCACTAGTCCACCGCGGTCGACTATAAATAATAATGACGTTTTAATTATTCCGCCAAAATTAAAGTCATTCAAACTAATACAAATATACAAAATACATTTTACATGTTAACATATACCCTTATTCATTGTTTTCCTTAAGCCCTTTTTTTCCCCCTGTACCGGAATTAGGGCGCTATCTAATGGGAACCAAGTTAATTTAGTATGGTCATTTTCCCATAGATGTCAGCGAGTGATAGAGGATCGGCCTAGCGCCTCGATGAGACATCTAATAGACAACTAAAATATTTCTGGATGGGAAACGGTCGGTAAATTTTACACAGAGGCATTTTTATTCAGGCTTGTGATTCTTTTATGAGCCTGAAAATCTTCAGACTCTGGACCCATGCTGAAAGTCCCTCACGGACTACTTGTTCCTTGGATTCTACCATCCTGAAAAATCCATCCACCTCGGTCGGGTTTGAACCCGCGTCCCTCGGAACTAGAAGCAAGGAACATACCACTAGCCTACCGCAGCCGACATTGTACACTTATACAAACTATTTAAATAAAAAAATACGTACATGAAAAAATTAAAATCTTATAAAATACATATGGAGTCCTCCTTTATACACTAAACATAGAATGATAACATTATAGAGATTAATTTCAAAATCATTACGTTTTGTCTCAGTTCCTATGCTTTAGGTCCTAATGCGTAAATTCAATATATATATATATATATATATATATATATATATATATAATGTATAACGAAATACACTTTAAAGTATATAATGCACTTCAAAGTATATATATCCTTTAAAGCGCATTTTGTTTTCTTTCCTTTCCTTTATGGGAGGTCTAATAGTCGTCCGGAAGACGGAGGTTCTTTTCAAGGACACATAATAAACCCTTTTGACACAATCAAGGTTATTCTAGTGTCATTATAAGCTCAAATGTTGGCGAAAGTCCTATATTATACCAAGATTTCAATTTACTCTTTCCACATTTTTTTTATTTCAAGATAGAGGAAAAATAAAGGAAGTAATCACTAAATTCACTAATGCTATATAAATGACTCACTTCCTATCAAATAGACCGACATATGTAAGTTATACCAACCTAAGTTTAGGATATATGGCTGTGGCTATATTTATTCTGCTTCAATTTTTTTCATAGCTTTTAAGATTAATATAGCCTATTATATCCGATATATATGGTTGAGACGTGACACAGAAAATAAGACGTAGAAACTCGAAGGATCAAATTATTTATACATTTCAATGTATTACAAAAGTATCCTTATCATCTGCCTTAATAGAGTCCTAAGTTCGTCGGATATACGAAAAAATGAAAAAAATCAATAAAATAAATATCTGAAATTGACGAATTTGCTTAGAACACCTGCAGTTAAGCCTAATATGTAATATAACCTGACATTTCTGAGTTTAGAGTTTATCCAACTGATAATAATTTCTTCTATAAGGATACTAATCATATTTTGTTTTATTTAGAATATACCTATATAGGTCTATACGCGCGGCTGTGCCGATTGGAATCCTAGATTCGAATCCTGGCGGTTCCAGAGGGGTAGCCTATTGTTGGTGGGCCATACCGGAATTTTTCAAGTTTTTCTCGGGTTTCTCCCGTTTCTCGACCTTCATCCCACCAACACACTCCATTCCCCCTCCCACCCCATCTTGTCATTTAATTTCTCATATCATATCAACCTTAACCCCATTCCATGTTAGGAAAAATAGTTTGGTTGACACCTGTAGGTGTTAAAAATATGTGATCTATTTAATGGTCCACAAAGATCCTGGTTCATGACTCCGAGCCTGAGCAGGGTTGTAGTCCCTCCTCGCGGCCATAGGCCCAACCTAAAAGTAGCGGTATGGATCGTGAGAGAAGAAGCTGGTGTGCCGGACCCGGAAGACGACCTATAACTCACATTACACAATAGAGTAGACTTCATTTCATTCTACCATAATCAACTGGAATAGCGCTAAGATATTTAAGATCATGGTGCTCTGGGTAGACTGCCCTCCCAGTCCGAATAAAGAACTAAAGAACTAGAACACATATGTTTAAGGTAGAAGTTAGCACAGATGTAGAAATTGTTTAAGAAATCTAGTTAATTAAATTAAATTATTTAATAACAGTGATTTAAGTCTTTTAAGCATTTGTTTACATGGAGAAAACATTTCTGAATTCTCCCTGAGATATCTACAATTGTCCAGATGTTGGTACTCTTGAATTTATCTTGAGAGTAAGTGGACTACGAGTTGTATTTATTTCGAATATTTATTGAATAGAGCCTTAAATAATACGAATCAAATACAAAAGGAGGAACCAATAAAACACGCCTGTAAAATATTACGTTATCTATGTCCAGTCCGCCATTTTAATTTCCAATAACAATGAAACAGATTAAGTATAGCCTAATGTTTTTTTGTAATGCTCCAGGTTGTCATTTCGACATTTCTGGTGTTCCCTCCTAGCATGGCGTACTTATAATAACCCACTTTTGAGGTTGGGGCGCCTAGAAGGCGGGGTTACATTACCCTTATGATATGAGAGTTGATGATGATGGTAATGATGCGCCAGGAGAGGTCTTAAACGAAACTTAAGCTAATTAGGCGAATATCATATTTATGATAATGATGGCCAGATGGTGTTCGGGGACCGTTTGGGCCTTAAAGTTTCCTGACATTCATCTTATACGTGAGGAAAGAACCCAAAAAAAACTCACCCAGAAAACTTGTCCCGACCGGGAATCAAACTCGAGCCCGCTGCGTGACAAGGCAGCACGCTATCTCGAGACCACAGCGGTGGACAGTATAGCGTAATGTAAAATGGTTCTTTCTATATATTAGTTTTTGTATCAAATTGAAAACTACACAATATATGTTTATATCAAAGGGCTGAAATAAGTAATTAAACGATATTTCATTGCGTTGTTCTAAAGAATTTACAAAAAAGAAGATACAGATAAGTGCGATAAAGTGATAACAGTTAAACGTTATAATTGCGATAAAGTGATAACAGTTAAACGTTATAATTGCGACGATCGACAACGGTTATCGGTTGAAGATTTTTTATATCGGATTGGACACTGGTTCATGTGATTCCATTAAGATAGGTTAACTTCTCATGTTATAGGTACTTTCATGTGCCACATGCCACACAGTATTCAGTGAGTAGGACTTGTCAGGAGGATTTTAACTATGGATCACATACATACTTTTTTGATAACACAAGGGCATGGAGAGCTCCACGAATGAATGATCAGCTCAATGACAAAGCCTTCTCCGAGACAACACAACTTAAGACGAAACACACCATTCATATACACACATTCATACCAAACATGGCGAATATGATAATTATGGCCAGATGATGTTCGGGACCGTTCGGCCATTAAAGTTTCCAGACATTTGTGTTACAGGTGAGGAAAACACCAGAAAAAACTTCACCCAAGAAACTTGTCCAGACCGGAGCCGAACCCGGGCCGGCTACGTATGAGACAGCGACGCTATCTCGAGGCCACAGCGGTGGACTGATTCATATGATAAAATCATAATATTGTACACCCCTGCGAGTTAAAATGGTTTAAAAATATAATGACATAATAATAATAATAATAATAATAATAATAATAATAATAACAACAACTCACTGGCACTATCAAACCCGTAGGTTCATGGCCGCGCGGACATAAGCTCTCCATACATCCCTATAGAAAGATAATACTTTATAATCATCCCCTGTACAATTACCTCCCTCAAGTAATGATTCAGTTAATTTATTCTCTCTCCCCATCCTTGACGTACCTACTGAGTGTTTCCCTCTGGTTTTCCTGCAACTTTCCATGCCCCTCTTTCATTCCCCATTCTTGCCAATGTCCTGTCCATCCCAGTCTTTGAGATTTAATTGTTCTTATTACATCTTCCTTTCCAGAAAGATCGTGTAGACCTTTGTTCATTTTTACGTACGTAGTCATCTCCATGTATCTGTCTGTTCGTCTCTCTTTGATCAAATCATTTTCCTACGAACTTTAATCTCAAATCTCATAATGTTTTCTCCTCCCTTAAAGTAAGAGTCTATGTTTCGCATCTATATAATATAACTAGGACAATAATAGTTTATTATATATATATATATATATATATATTGTTTAACGCCTTTTTGAGTTGTTTTAGAGAAGTAGGGATTATTAATAATAATAATAATATGATATCCTGAGGCAGTGAATTCCCAGTGAATCTTTCCTAAGTTGGTTAAGGTAATAGGCCTACGCTACAAGCCGGAAGGTCGGCAGTTGGAGTACCGATGGGGGTCAGGATTTTTAAACTGGCCTATACCTTTTTGGCGGCACCTTGACCCTATGGTCTACTCAGCCTCTAACTTAAATGAGTACCGGGTGATTGTTTTGGGAGTAAAGGCGGACGTCACGCAAGGTTGATAACTTGGCTGACATCCAGTGCAGATAGGTTGGCGTAACCTACTACCCCGATGAACTCCCAAGGCCTGTAGTGAGAACACCATACTACTACCTATTAATAATAATTATTAATGTCATGTGATGAATAGTTAATAAATTATATTTGATCTATCTGCACGCCGTAGCGTAGTGGTTAAGGCACTGCGCTACAAGTCGGAAAGTCGAGGGTTCAAATCCCGGTGGGGTCAGAATTTTTAAACTGACCAAAACCTTATGGCGGCACTATGGCCCTAGGGTCGACTCAGCCTCTAACGGAAATGAGTACTGGACGCTTGTTCTGGGTGTAAAGGCGGCCGTCATGTAGGACTGACAACCCGGCTGACATCAAGTCCGATTGTCTAAAAAAAGTGGGAGCCTTAACCTCCTACTACCCCAAGGGTCTCCCGAGGCCTGTAGTGGAATTACTTTACTTTACTTTCTTTACTACCTGCAATGGCGTAACAGACCTTAGTCTCTCATTCGTTAGGAATTATAATTTACTAGACAGTTCATTCACTACAATCATAACATTTTCGTGTTATGCTTTGCAGCTTTACCAGGGAATTATAGGTGTTGTAGCTTCCCGTTGCTTTCCGTACCGATGAAGGAAGATAATGATGATGATAATGATCAGATGATGTTCGGGGACCGTTTGGGCCTTAAAGCTACCTAACATTTGTCTTACAGGTGAGGAAAAACCTTGTAAAAAACCTCATCCAGGAAGCTTGTCCCGACCGGGAATCAAAGCCGGCCATGCTGCGTGACAAGGCAGTACGCTTACCTCGAGACCACAGCGCAGCGGTGGATTACTAGACCAAGTTAATTTAGTTTCGGCTTACTTCCCTAGATCTGTCATGAATGGTATGCGATCAACATTGCGACATCTAGTTTTGCAACTAAGGTATTACTAGGATGAAAATGTCGGTAAATTTTGCACAGAAGCCTTTTCATTCAGACTTGCGGCTCTTTTACGAGCCTGAAAATCTTCGAACTCGGGATCCACGGCTTAAAGTTCCTCCCGGAGGACTTACTCCTTGGATTTTTCCATCCTAAAAATCCATCGACCCCGGACAGGATTAAACCCGCGACCCTCGGAATCAGAGGCAAGAAATATAACCACTAGTGTTGGTATTATTAAAAGACCCCATAGTCTATTTTATTATTAAGAATTGCAACTCCGGATCCAGTGACATAAACAATTCTTACATTCTAGGGATCACAGATATGCTGGGGCATCTAACAACTCTGCCGTTTTATATATTCAGAATGTTTCCATGATGATGATACAAACTTTCAGGTAAGATTAAGAAGGACAAATGCATGAATTTGATATAAGGAATCCTGGTCCGGAAACATCTCCTTTGCAGGTTTATTACCTAAAATTGATTTTATAAATTCAGTAATGAGGTCGGATTAGCGGACCGGCATCTTGGAGTATCATAAGCAGTTACGAATGAACATGTCAGGAAGGCACTGCATATACCGTTGTGAACTTAAGCAGTACCTATCCCATGGTCGGCTGGTGCGCCAGATCTGACTCCACTTGATTTTTTTCTCGTGGGGGTCATGTGAAAAGTCTTGTATACGAGACACCAGTAGAAACAGCAGAGGATCTACTAGCACGAATTCTCGCAGTCTATGACATCGTCAGAACTACTCCAGGATTGTTCGTCCAAGTAGGACTGAACTTGATACGACGTTATTCATGCCTGAATCGCAGCTGAAGGACGCCATTTTGAACATCTGTTGTAGTATCACGGTTTGTGTACTATAGCGAAATAACATTTATTCGTAAGGTCTCTTAATTTTACGTTCATAGGTATCCCAACTAACGTTCACTTATAACTTGCGAAGATGTTTTGGAGCAGAGCTCCCTATGTGAAATCCATACTTTTTTTCCCCTTCCTAATCTTCCCTGCAAGTTTGTATCATCACGGAATTACCATATATATAGCTAATACCCGGCGTGCGTTGGTACGCCTGGCCTAAATGAAATATTAAAGGTTAATTAAATTGTATGGTGTACGCTGAGAGAACAAAACATAGCGGTTGCTAGTCAGTTTTTAATTTCCGATTTCAGTTAAATTTCCAATTAGTATTGTCGGATTTCGCTCATTTTTGCATAATACCTGCCTCTGTTTATTTTATTAGGATATAGGCTACTGGGTTTCATAGTGAAACATCAGAAATCATAACCGCTAGAGCGATTTTTAAATTTTCACTTCAGATTAACTCCTACACCTAATTGTTTTACAGGGTCCAATTGTGAATCAAAAAATCTAGGAACCCACTCAAATACACACAACAAATATAATCAAAAACGGTCCAGTCATTTGGGCAGTTTTTAATTTCAGATTTCAGGTAAACTTCCACTTCCAATTGTCAGATTTCGCTCATTTTTAGTTAATAACCACGTTGGTTTATTTCAATATGATATACTGAGTATCGTTGTGAAACATATAAAAATGTGACCGCTAGAGCGATTTCCCAATTTTCTCATCAGGTGAACCTAATGGTTTTAGAGAGTCCAATTGTGAATCTAAACCATCAAGGAATCCAATCAGACACACACGAAACGTTTAGGAGGAGTTCAGTGACAAACACATGTACAGAATTATATATAGGCCCTATGTGGGGTCTGCGGACCTCCATTTGGCAACTACTGGCCTGTAGATTGTTCATGAAGAATAACTTCTTATCCTTTCAACGCGATCTCGACTAACTTTTATTTCATCAATATAATGTAGTTATTTTGTTATACTATGAAGTGCATTAAGGGCTGGTACGTATCTGTAAAAACAAGTTCAATGGTTTCTTATCTAAATAAATGAGAACTGGAGGTGGTGAAAAAATTAGAGCAGTGAGAAACTCCGCCACATGGCGCTATTAAAGTGCTATCACATTCCTCATACATTACACATACAAAATAAACAAGAATACACTCTTGTTATGGAACTAAACTGCAACAATGTATCTCATACCGTAATATCTGTACTGTATTTTACAAAACAAAGTAGAGTAAATCTTTCAAGAATAGAATCAGGAAAGAATTACGTGACGTTAGGGCGACAGTACATAAGTCCGATTTTAGTGATTTTTATTTTGTAGATTAATATGCCACAAATAGACCTACAACATTTTCTTCTCCTATCGTAAGGGTACAGTTCTTGAGTGATAGCTAATTTCTTATGGTAGATATCTCTTGGTCAGAAGTAATGCAAATCTGAGGTTATTAAGAAGTTATTGAATATTAATAATCTCTCATCAAAAATGTGTTTCTAGAGTTTAACTTTTTTATAGTGAGGCCAATCTCCGATGCCACAGAAAACATTCTCATAACTGAGTTTTGCTAGGTATAGGCTTTTTTTGTCCCTTCTAATCACAGGAATATTTAATGTACTAAATATCGCCTCACTATGATGGTTGCCCAGCGGTTTGCTTTGTTTCCCCGCAGCGCAGTTGTTATAGCCTATATAATTAAATACAAAGATGACGATATCGCCACTATAATAATTCCGCATGTTAAGTATTGTCAAGCATTGTCGCGCGGGACCCGATTTTATATAAACGGACAACCATCATAGTGAGGCGATTATATTAAAGATTTCTGCGACATGGGATCAGCCTCTTCGTGCCTCTAAGTTCCCTGAAACAATCTCAACAGAATTTTTCAAATGAGGAAGATATAAGAACTGATGTAATAGGTTCGTTATAACACTGACCTCTGCAGACTGCATTCATTTATGTCACATGAAACTGTGCTACTGTGAAAAGCTCACATATCTTGTTATCACCAATTAGGCTATATGCATTTTTACTCAAGTGTTTGTACACAGGCCTAAACAGACCTAATTCAAGTTATTTTCAAGTAGCCTATATAGACCTACTGGGTTTCATTTATTATTTTTATTCATACAGCTTTTTAATGCCACAGGTTGTCATTTCGGCATTTCTGGTATTCTCTCCTGATATGGATGTAATTGTAACCCACTTCTGAGGTTGGGGCGCCAGGAAAGCCGGGTTACGCTGCCCCGATGATATGATGTGATGATGATGATGATGATGATGATAGTAGTGTGCAGGGGAGTCCTTAATCCTAAACTCAATCTAAGGCGAATGAGTAATGATGATTATGATGGCCATATGATGTTCGGGGACCGTTTGTGTCTCAAAGTTGTAATAATGTGTAATAATTATATAAAACTAATGTGAAATTGAATGGCATTTCTTAAATCTATGAAGGGTGATCTCAGATAAACTCATATTTTTTTTATATCTATGGTTAGCATGATGCGAGGACCACCACCAAGATCTTGAATCTGGACGTCTTAGATATTTGTCTTGAGGTTGACCCATGCTGTCTTCGGCGATGGTCCTGACATCCAGCTAAACCACAAGTGTGTGTTGTGGGTAGGAATAAATTCGAGTTTATCCTAAAACGAGTTCACCTGCGTCCACCCTACAAAACTTAAGAGAATAGCCTATGTTGTACGTTTCATTGATATTTTATCCATGAGACATTTAGGTCTGTTAGTATGGCATTTTAACATATCGAAATCTAAAATCCAAAATCTCGTACTAAGTAGGCCTACATCATTAGATAATAAGATATTTTAGTTTGAATTATCCTAAGTAAGAATAAAATATATAATAAAGGGTTTTATCGTTTATTTGGTCTATCTGTTCATTGTATAGATGTTTTTGGTACCATCAATAGCATTAAAAAAATAGATTCTGAACCAACAAGAAGACCAGTTGCGATAATTTTGAACTAACTTAAAGATAAGACTCGAATATTTTTAAGTAGCGTAGAAAATGGTATACTTTTATAATTTGGATTAAATCTTGCGGGAGTAATACAATAAAAACATGGGTATATATGACGTTGAATATATAAGTATAAAATATTTTTTTCGGGACTGCCTGATGATAGACGATGATGTGTGTTACAGGGGAGCGGCATTCTGGGGGCGGCGGAATGTTCGGCGGCGGCGACAGAAAACCAAAGAAAAGGGAAAGGTCGTACTGGGTGGCCTCAACACGTCTGGGCTCTGGAACTGAAACAGGAACAGCTATAGCACGTGTTCCTTTCAACGCCACATTACATCATTTATTATTCTGTATAACCAATCCCGTCAAAATTCCAACATCATCGCCAAATATTTAAAAATCTAGTTTGTTCGATGAAAATAAGTGGCAGACAGTTGATTATCAAGATCCATAACTATGACATTTCTCGTGTTTTATCAGACAAACAAAAGAGAAACAGTAATAACAATGTATGCTGATGTAACTGATGTAAGATAGGCCTACAATTTTCCCGGAACAAAAAATATAATTATACCGTGTATTTTCGTGATAGATTATATATTTTGTAAAATATATTTAGAAACAAAGTGTGAGTATACTTATCTCAACTTATTAAGTGGGTCGTTAATTTCAAATTATAATAGGCCTACATATTTATTGTATCAAAAGAGAAATTATGATAGGCTATGAACTTTGTAATGTAGGATAATGAATATGGCTAGGATTTTTATGTAGGCCCTACTAATAGTTAAGATTGCAACATAGTATAATGAGAAGTTAGATTTATGACAGTCTTTTATTTTGGTTTCGCATATAAACAGTTGAATAGTATAATGAGAAGTTAGACTTCTGACTGTCTTTTGTTTTGGTTTCGCACACAAATAGTTGAATAATGTATAGGCTACTACCTGCTTTACAACTTTACCTTTTGTTACGTAAAAATCCTAGCCCTAATAATATGATATGCATTTCTATAAATTTGATCCCCAATATATGAGACACTCAATTTATTATGATGAAAAATATGTTATTTTGGCTTCAAAATCAAGTAGGTCTACACTAATTGCTGATAACCCATTGAATATCAACTTAAATAAACAGTTACTTCTTCATTTAATACTAGGTAATACCCGGCGTGCGCTGCTACGCCTAAATAAATTGTATTTTTATATTTAGTTGAATAAGTAGAATGAAAAATAATTATAAATTTATATCGTATTTATTTTTAGATGCCCCATGTTGATTACCGGCATTGCCCGCGAATCAACTAATCCCGATCTTCTTGACATCAATCAGCTGAAGACAAAAATTGTTATTGTGAGTTTCCGTAAAAAATAGACATAGACCTATACTGTTGCGGACGTTCTTGTAATTTTTTTTTGAGATACTCATTTCTGTGTTATTAATTTGGTGTATTTGCTATGGTTTAGGCAGCGAAAGCCATTTTAAACGTCCAAAAGCTACTTTTTAGTGCACCGATGCATTGTTGTTTGGTATAGTACGTATGGTAATATCTTATATACGTTAAATGTCCCAAAAATTATCTAAATGATGGTAGAAACCCATTCAGATCGGACAAGTAGTTTTTACATCCATAAACGACAGGGAGAGTCACTAACTAACTTACTCAGTGGCACTATCAAACCCGTAGGTTCATGGCCGCGCGGACATAAAGCTCTCCATATATCCCTATCCTGAGTCAATGTTTTCCAATCATCCCCTGTATAATCTACTTTCCTCAAATCATACTTAATGTTATTCTCCCACCTCATTCTTGGTCTACCAACTGGGCGTTTTCCCTCTGGTTTTCCTACAAGAAACTTCCATGCACATCTTTCATTCCCCATTCGTGCCACATGTCCTGCCCATCGCAGTCTATGAGACTTAGGCCCTAACTGTTCTCATTATATCTGGCTTCCTGTAAAGACCATGTAATTCACTGTTACAGGCAGAGTCACAGACACTCATTTTTGCAAACAAAGATTGATTTATTTTAACACTCTCAAATTTGTTTCTTTATATTGACCAACCATAAATACGTGAAGTAATACGTGAACGATTGATGTGATTTACATTTAATCTCAGATATATATCTATAGGCCTACATATTTTCAATGTCAGAATTCAATTTTAAATAATTTCTAACGACAGGACCTACATCACATTGATTATTTTTATTTCATTTTTAACTAATCATTTTGTATATAACTTACCAATAGGTTGTGTATTTAATTGTATAATATGAGTCAATCCATCGCAATGAATGCCAAATTACATGCAGTTTTTCATCTTCTATACCTTACAGGATACGTATGTGGGATTTCAAATAAAAAGAATCGCTTAACTTCCTTAGACAAATGAGTGTCCATATCACCCATGTCTTCAATTCAAATAATTTTCTAATTATGTAAAATAATAAATTACTGAATATAAAGGGTCCTAGGATGGAATTACCCTACAAATTCGCAATCGTTATAGATTGTAATGAACTATCAAATTATGGTTAATAATTAATATTGTAGATCGAACTAATATAAACTATAGTACAGAATAAAACTACGGAAATTCGCTCTAACGTAGATAAACCCGGGGGTTTAAAATCATCATATCCCAAATATCAGATTCACACTTATCGTCTGTGCCAAATTACTTCGTAGTTTGGTTATTAGGTATATCCATTGAATAACCAACTTTTTTTAGTTATTTTCTAAATATTGTTATAATTCAATAGCCAACATTTGCAGAAATGTAAAAAAAAGTAAGCGGTTTTAAATCTATGAAAAGAAGAAAATTTTAAATATTGGTAAATTTAATATCATTGTGTATCCCTATAAAAAAGTATTTAATGTGTGATCTTAAAACCAGGCCTTTGCTAGAGAATAAATTAGACTCTGTCTTTATAGCCATATTTCCAAACAAATATGCACAAACATAAAGAAATAGGCATCTACTGCAAATCTATAATAATATTACTTATGTCCCCACAAACCTGAAATTAATTATGTATAACCTATCTGTATTATAGAATATAATACGGCGTTACATTATTTCGAAAACAGTGTGTGAAGCAGAAAATGAGCAATAGATCCGGAATTACATGTCGAAAATACCACATGATTGCTAAGAGCATAGGAACTGGCCAATATTTAGTGCAATGAGTACTGTTATACAGATATAAGATACAACTTTTTACAATGGAAATATGTTTCATCGAAGTATACATTCATTAAAGTATATACAAAGAAGAATAAACAGAATTTAATAGATGTAACACTTTTTTTTATTTTAGATATTTTAAAATACTTTGCTATCACAAATATACTATTAAATTGTTCAAATATCTTACATCATTGTATGTCTAGTCATTAATACGTAGTTTACTGCTATGTGAAGTCTGCATATTGCTTACAAAATTTCGACTGCAAGATGCAGTAGTGAATGTAGATACAATTATCTTTCATCTAGCCATACTGAGGCTGAATTTAATGTAATCCAACTTGATTGCATGACATTGTACTTTATTGTAAATTATATGAAATAAACATTCGATGTATTGATAACTAATTTTAATGATTTCCTTTAAATCCTCAATATTTTATTATGTATTACATATGTTTTTAATACAACTTGAGAGTAAAAATTGCACCTGAGTTGACATTCGAAATCAAAATCTCCAGATCTAAGCTCTACCATTGATGTAGTTAGAAACATCTACCAGAGCAATCACAGATCCCTCGCTCTTTTATTCTCCTAAGTCCCGTAAATAGTGAAACTCTGTTCACAGACATAAAAAGGGTGATTCTATTGCGATAATCTATTATGAATTTTCGCTTAAATCTCAGCTGATACGGAATCAACTCTTTAACTGACTATCCTACCCGGAAGTTCATGGCTGTGGCGGATATGAAATATTCGTACATCCCGGCCCTCAACTAATATTACGAGTCTCCTGAAGTAGTCACCACCCGGAGATCTGAGAGGGGAACCTTCGGAGAATTTAATTCCACTGATTTTCATATCCTCATTTTTGACGGTACTAATTTTACAAGATCGTCACTGTCTCGACCAAAATATATATGTGTTAGCCTGTCTTTCATCTGTCCGCCATGGATGATTCTTCTTAAACGGCGGAATAACTCGCGAAGCATTTAAACACACACTTTCATACAGTTTAACTTCTTACAGGAGACTCGAGGATAAAGAGAGAGTGTACCTAAGCACCTCAATGGTAGTAAACCAAGGCGTTAAGCTGGAGATCTTGGGCTCAAATCTAAGGTCATATATATTTGTATGTAGTTACGTTAATTGTGGTCTATAGATAGCTAACTTATCTATAAAAATTAATTTCCACACACACACATATATATTATATAATTTTAGAAAACACCCGCAACACACAGCATGTGGCATTGAACATAAAATATTACCTTTAAGAAATATAACCCATGTTCAAAAAGGCATAATTTTCCAGCTGGTCAAGTATAATAGCTGAGCAACAAAAAATAAAACTTTTTTTTTTGTCTCAGAAAGAAAAATATGTGATTCTGATAGTATTTTTTCTCCTGAATTCAAATATGATATCGGGTTTTCTCCATCACGCAAGGGTTCCGAGAGACGGAAATTTATAATTTCAAACACTTTAATATTTTCTACATTCGTAACTACACAATAATCGAACATTCGGACTCACCTTTAAGTGAGAAATGACGATTTTCTTCTACATTTCGCCTGTGGAGCATCCGTCTTGATGGGGCAACAATAATCGGACAGCATATTAGGATTCCATTTGCCTTGATATATCTTCCATGGCTGAAATCTCCTGAGTTAGCTTATTTGGTTTTATTTTACAATGGACAAATGGACGAATAAAAGTTTATTAAAAAAATAATTATTTAAATCCATTAATTGAAATTGAAATAAAAACTGTGGGTGATGGAGAAATTCCGAATACATATTTGAAAACACGATAAAAAGCTGCATTAAGTACAACTATTGGTACTCATGAGACAAAAATCATGTTGACCAGTGTAATAATTATGTACGTAACAAGGGAAGTAAGTAGTACCTTACTAGTCGAGGACGTGTTTGAGGACTAGCAAATAAGTTCGAGACTACTAATGTACTTACTTCCCGAACTGCGTATATAATTGTGTTCACTCCTATAGCCTACTAATAATTATGTTTAATTTTTATGTTTCGCATGAATTGATTGGTTTCAATAGTTGAATTGTTTGATAGCAAGGAAATGTTGATAAAACAACTGTAATTGTTTATTGTTGTCTGAATCAATGGAAGACATTTTAAATAACAGTTTCAGACTGCATATTAATTACATATATGATATATGTGATATAGAGGATGCGCGAAGCTGCCGTTCATTTTATATTAGGCCTACCAACAAACATATATCAAAAAGTATACAGAATTTTAAGGACTGGTTTAAATGGATTTTCTTCCCTAAGAAGTTAAGTTGAGCAATTACATGCCGTTGCCAATGGACAACAAGACCTTTCTGGTAAATTCAACTTATTTCCCTAAAACAGAATGATAATTAAGTCATTATTAGTACAGGAGTGAACAAAAGTTATTACGTACACAAGACACAACACATACAATAATTATCATAAATAATGCCACGAGTGATTTCCAAATTATCGATAAATTCACGACTCTCGAAGTGAGGAGTGAATTTATCTAGAGAATTTGGAAATCAAGAGTGGCATTTGTTAGGACTATTTAACGAATAAAATTAAGTTGTTTACTCACAAATCATTATTTAAATATAATTATTTTAAAATATTTATATATTTAATGTAAACGGCGATGTTTGAAAACAAATGAGAAACGATTGGTACGCTTCATTTGCTTCTTTTGTTCGTCACTGCAACCAGATCACATTATTTATTGCCAAAGGAACGCAATATTGTAAGAATGCACTCTAGTGGAGAAAAAATGAAACACTTCAAACTGTATATTAATTAATTTCTGTTGTCCTGTGATGTAAATGTGACAATTATATTTTTTTGGGAAAAAATACATTTAAGAAAGTGCAAAACAGTGGTTTCTTTTTTTGGTGGTATAATTAATTGCTACAAATGTTTTTATATTAACACCCGCATGCGGTATGTGTTGACATTTATGCACTATATATACAATCTGGTAGCCGTATTTCTTAGTGGGAAAGTCACTGCAAAATAATGCTATGACCTATTCAGAATGTTAAAAAGGGGATGCCTTCTTTATTATGATAAACTTTAGTTGGTAAATTCTAGGCGAAACACGACTGTGATTGGTTGTAAATCAAAAATCATTGTAACGTGATTGGTCATTGACTTCCATTTGGGGCATGAGTTAAATAGTTTAATAAAATAAATCCCAACAAGGTCGAAAATAACGAACTAGATATTGAAATCATGTTCAGAATATCTTAAGAGTAATAACAATCTATGAATCTGGCCGCTTCTTACAACTGAACTGTCAACAATTGCGCGCTGAAACCTACGTTGAAATTACTCCCAGAGAAGCGTTGTCATGTTCCAAGATCTTGTCCAAAAAAAATATTTGTCGTTTTTAACTGCAAGACATAGAAATCGAAGCCAGAATCCAGCTAAGGCAACCCTCTATGCACAGCAGATGTACTTTCCTGTTTGACTTCGAGCGGAGATGAGTGAGGAGGGATGCCGCGTAGACGACAGGTAGTGAGAGTTATCAAATCCATCAAGTGAGGAGATTTATTACTTCCATGTAGTTTAAATGAGATATTTAGCCCTGGATTCTACTGCCTTGCAGTTAAAAGCGGCAGATTTTTAAAATATGTTTTATACGGTCTTGGTACATCACAATGCTTATCTGGGAGAAATTTCAAGGTAGATTATGGCATGCAATGGTTGACAGTTCTCTTTTCAGTACAGCATAAGATAAACTTTTTTTTTACAGTAACAACAATATGATCTAACATTTAAGGCAGAAACAAGACTTACAGAGTTCAATTTATTATTAGTATTGTTGTATTGCTGTATGGCGGTTATGGCGGTTCCCGCAATGTTGTATGGATGTGAAACTTGGGCTCCAGTGAAAAAACAGAAGGATAGAATAAAGACGGCGGAGATGAGGTTCCTAAGACAAGTAAAAGGATGTACAAGACTTGATACTTACTTACTTACTCACTGGCACTATCAAACCCGTAGGTTCATGGCCGCACGGACATAAGCTCTCCATACATCCCTATCCTGAGCTAATGCTTTCCAATCATACCCTGTATAATCTACTTCCCTCAAATCATAGTTAATGTTGTTCTCCCACCTCATTCTTGGTCTACCAACTGGGCGTTTTCCTTCTGGCTTTCCTACCCATTTATTATCTTGGCGCAGTGAGCGATGAGCACGGGGAACACTTTTGTCAGGAGATTTCAGCTATGGAAAAGAGATACTTGATAGAATAAGAAATGAGGATATAAGAGAAGAATTGAAAGTACAGCCTTTATTGGATAAAGTCACGAATTACAGACAGAAATGGATTGATCACATGGATGGAATGAGTAAGGAGAGATATCCATTGTTAGCAAGAAATTATCAAGCAAGAGGAAGACGTGATGTTGGAAGACCTAGAAGACGTTGGGCTGATGCATTATGAAGTCGGAACGGGCAATTGCCTAATCCCTGGAGTGATGATGATGATGATGATGTATTGCTGTAAACAATACTAATAGACATCATCTACCTAAAGTGGTCTGCGGAAGCGGTAGGTCAATCGAAAATAAACCACATTAATGTCATCTAACCGCCTAGTATGGAACCCGAATCACGAAAAATGTAGTATTGAATTGGCACACACACATATTTCAAATTCAGTAATATTTGCTCAGGCGTATGTATAGTATATATATTTCATAGAGAACTTGTTACAAATACGACCTTTCAACGCAAAGTTAAGCGTTCTCTAACAATATTCCACTTTTGAACGTAAATTTGATGTAAGATTTGTAATGTTCCAGAATTAATTTATGGTCAAGCAAATGAAAATAACATGATATGCAGTTTCGTGAAAGATAATCCAAGTTTATAGGATTGAGTTGAAGTTTCTAGTATATAGTACAAAATACACAAACTAAGCTTCCCGGAGCTGAGACATTAAAAGAGAGAGAGCTTAGAAAAATAAATACAACAGTCTATAAGCAGGTGAAAAGAACCAGATGGCAACTTTCCTTCCGTTTACTTATTTCTGTTTGCATTTAGCTTACCTACGTTTTTACTATATTAAACTCGCAATCCTTACCATATAAACTATTCTTATTGAACTTGAAAAAAACGGAAGGTTCAAAAATAAGTAAACTTAGCATTCAACTGACTTCTTCAATATTTCTTAATCATCCTGTTTTTCTTCTACTTTTCAAATACAGTAAAACTTGTTCAAAGCGGAATCGCATGGGACCAATTGTTTTTCCGCATTGGACAAAATTCCGCATTATAAAAAACTAAAACTTATTAATAATCTTAGATTATAGAGTACCGTATATGTATTTTTACGTACCTTGGATTATTGTAGTTCCGCTGCCGTTGAAAAGTGAACTATAGTATGTATGAGCAACTTCGACGGTAAACGCGCGAAAAAAACAGTCCCATTTCGTCAGCGTTAAAAATGTCTCTTAGGCGCGTATCCTGAAATTCAAGTATGCAGTTTCGGTTTTCGCTCACTAATTACACTTTTGTCCACATTCTTTGATTCCCCACAAATTTCATTCCACACTACATTGTGTCGTCTTTTAAAACTGCCCAGCCAACTTGAAGATTCCTTGAAATCGTTATTCCCTTAGGAATTTAACCAGAGCTATAGCTTGTCTTTGGAGCATCGGTCCGGAAATGTTTGGAGATTTATCTTCAATCACTTTCACTTTTTCGCTTAATGAGAATGATACATACGTTTCAGCCATCTTTATTCCGTAAATTCAGAACGCTACCTGTGAAAGATTGGTCTCAGAACTTAACTAATTTAAGATTTTACACCGCAATTGTTATTTGCAAGACAGATATCTGTGTTTTGCATAACGGGTGTGCCGAATATATACAGGCCGAATCTATACAGTGAAAGCTCCTTATTCGCGGGGGACATGTTCCGCACATGTTCCGCAAATACAGAAACCGCGAATATGGAATGATAATTTGTGTGGGTAGGCCTATATAGGGATACGTTCCAAGGTTACAGAATAAAATAAAAATTATCAAAATAAAATAAATTAATGGGAGATTTTGAACAATTTCTATTAATTATTAGAGTCAGGTTTAGCCAAGGATTTAAAGAAATTATTTTTTTTTTTTCCTGTTTTGCCGCTCGTTAAAAAGTCTTTACATTAAGATTGATATTCAGCTGTGAATTCTGCAATATATAATTACTTATTTTGTCTTCGGATGTCTTGATTCATTAACATTGAAACAGCGTGATATAGACGCAAACGACTCGCCAACGGGTATAAACGTTCAAGCATTTTTATTTTTACTTTAAGCGGCAACTTTTTTTTTCTCTCTATCTTCGGTACTAATTATTTGTCTTTCCTTTTACTCGACATTATAAACTGGGAACAAAGCACAAGAGACACGTGTTATTTAATCAAAATTACTGCAACGAACAAGTTGAAACAATAATATACCGATCGTGGTAACGGAGACGTTTATCAAATTATATATCGGCATGTGAAATACGACGACTTTTAACAATGAACTTTAGGGCCAGTGACAATTAGGTTTGTTTTCTTTTGATATTTATTTGTCTATTAGGTTTGAATCACTATTTGTAAAATCCGTTTTGGCACCTGCCTTCAGCAAAAAAAAAAAAAAAAAAAAAAAAGAGTGCTGATGGTTAATAAATATAGCCTATATACCTTTCCGCTTTATAAAACTTTTTTCATGAATTTTGTAGAAATATCCTTCCGTTTCCGTGTTGGACATATTCCGTTTTATGCTAAATAAATACACGTAAAATTACTATTATTTCGCCGCGCGGACCAATAAATTAGTTCACATTGGACAGATTTCCGCATTATTCACGTTCCGGATGAAACAAGTTTTACTGTACTTTACTACAAACACGGAAATCTGTTTTTCAAGGTTTGGGACTAATATCTAAATTGCAAAGGCCTATGGTTTTAATTGTAATTCAATACTAAATAGGCCAATATATGGTATATACAGCAATTATTTATAAAAACCGTAGTGTAATAATAATAATAATAATAATAGAACTATTCTATCTAACAATGATCTTTAACAACTCAGCCTATTGGTGTTGTAATTCAAAGCTGGGCGCGAAAAACTTAAGACCAAATTTTGCTTAGAACCCTCTTATTTCAGGCTAGAGTTTCATTTCCATGCGATAGATATACGATATGAGACTTTCCCTTCCGAAGGAAGTCATAATTTTTTTGTCTTTCTAATACGATCATAGATAAAGGTAAAGTGATTTCACTTACAGGCCTCAAGAGACCCTTGGGATAGTAGGAGGTTAAGGCATATTTTTAGACAATGTCAGCAGGGTTGTCAACCCAGCGTAACGGCCGTATTTACCCATACAAGCGTCTGGTACTCATTTCAGTTAGAGGCTGAGTCGAAGATTTAACATAGACTATAATAAAATTTGTAAAATATATATATATATATATACACACACACACACACACACACTGCAAAAATGTATTCTAAAGATTTTCACAACCAGAGAAAATCCCGCGAACTTCGCAACAAAGGCGAGCATGGTAAACATTAGACTACCAGGACCGACTAAAACATGGAAAGCAATTAGTCTGTCGCCATAATGTAATCGAACTCCTACTTCGGGTTCAATTCCGGACGAGGTGGAAAATTTAAATCTTCACATGGATATGTAGCATATCCCTCCTGTTGTGTGCAATTATGTGTTGTCTTCGGCGGTGGGCCTGTAATACTGCTAATCATAGATCCAAGAACTGCCTGCAGACCTAGTGTCTAATTTATGGTTTCGAGTCCTCCCGTTAGAGGCGACTGGTCCGGGAAGATAAAAAGAATTTAAAATATACAGAAAAGAGCAATGGCATTTAATTGATTCAAAATAAGCTGAGAATGAGTCCACAACTAAGAAAATTGATATTTTACATATCTTAAACTTACAAATTCAGGCATCACTTACAGTACAAAACTATTTTTAAGTTAAAAAAACTTCAATGTTACTTCTTTGAATAAGCAGTCTAATCTATTCTATTAATATGGTTCGGAAGTTAATTACAATTTAAACGTAAGTAAACTTTTATTTCACAGATATACATTACGGTGTTTTAGAAATAATACGAACATTAAAAAAAAAAGTTATTAATAGCATAAAAACTGATAGAACCCCACTTCAGACGTTGATCGTGGATATTTTTAATATAAGGATACCATGGATTCATGTACCCTCACTCTTAAATTAGCGAAGTTCTATTTCTTATGCCAGCTTATTTAAATGTGTGGGACTGCAATGAAAACAAATCGTGCATAACCTATGTTATTACATATTGTATAATTTTACATAAATTTAGATAATTTTTACTGAATAATTTTTCCTTTGCTTTATTAAATATATTATGGAGCCTAGGCCCTATAAATTAAATTAATGTGTGTTATGGAATACATTGCCAATTTAAGGGTTAAAAGTTATTGGATCTGGGAGCACTGTGTACCTGTAATAACGGAGGAAAGGATGCGACGTAAATGCAGGACAGCAGCTATTAGTAATAAAAGATCGAGATAGAAAGGACGATATTGTACTAATGAGAACCATGGTACAATTATAATATTATAATTATTGTACTTACACCGCGTGCGTTACTATGTTGTTTCCAATGTGACGCCATCCCTCCGTTCTAGTCCGAGCTTGGTTGACTAATAAATGGGAGAACAATTACTTCAGAGCTACCAGAAAACAATAATATTGCCGATGTACAAATCGCCAGTTCCTGTTTATATTTTGCGAGTGTATCTTGCACTTGGGTTAGATGTTGCAACATCGAAGACATGAAATTAACTGTATCAGGGACCAAATAAATTGAGCTATCCGCAACTAACGAGAACGGAATTATTAAGAAAGGTCATACTGCACAGAAAGCAAACAATTGCAGTGGATCCTTTATTACAAAATATTATTCACTAAGCTCCGCTAACTTCCTTCAACACTCCATTCTTTATTAGGTGAAATCTGATGCACCTAAACAGCACATTCACACGACTGAATTCCTGGCATAAGATAACTTAAAAAAAAGAGAGATACAGAAAATAAAATATTGTCTTAACAACCCAAACATAAACAAGTAAATACAATAATAATAATAATAATAATAATAATAATAATAATAATAATAATAATAATCATAATAATAATAATAATAATAATAATAATAATAAATAATAATAATAATAATAATAATAATAATAATAATAATAATAATAATAATAAAGCTTTATATAGAGTTAAGGGATTCCCTTGCACTCAGCCAGTAACAATTAAAAGCATGCATTACATAATAATAGCGTGCAAATACAATTACTTTTTTTACAAATTATGGTTAATTAAACACAATAATAATAATAATATATAATAATAATAATAATAAAATAATAATTAATAATAATAATTAATAGTAATAATAATAATAATAATAATAATAATAATAATAATAAACCTCACAACCAAAAAAAGGTATCTTATCTAATATTTTGATGTCAAAATCGCAGGACTGTTACAGGATAATTATTATCTGTTGTTTGAATGTTAGATTCATTGTTCAGCTCAACGTAACTTTTTATTATGAAATATTGCAAAAGAGTGTATTATGTAATATTTTTCCGGAGATTTTTCGCTTAAAATTTCTAAGACTGTCAATCACATTTTATTTTTGGTAGTTTTCCAATATCGAGTTGTACCTGGAGTTTTACTATGAACTTCTAGATTATAGGATTCTAAGATTCACGAATTCTAGATCTCTTTAGTATCTAGGGGTTGGCCTGCGAATGTGGTAGGTTATTTAATAGCGAGTATCATATATTCCAACCAATATAATAACTATATTACACATTTAATTAATCTGATAAGGTATAATATTTAGGCCTATCTATTACCGGGCTGGTCGAAGGTGATAAGCCAGATGAAAAAAGTACCTTGGTCGAAAAAGTGACGATCTTTCACCGTAAAAACACAACCGCCAAGAAATGTGGACATGGGTTCAACTAGGGTAAAATTTTCCGGAGGTCAAATAGTCCCCCATTCGGATCTCCGGTCGAGGACTACTTCAGGCAACTCATGCCACACAGGACACATGTTTCTAGGAACGTGGAATGTTAGGACTTTATACAGTAGCAGCGCGCTAGAGGTATTAATGCGGGAATTACATAAATCACCCTTGAATATAGTCGCTTTACAGGAAGTTAGATAGCAAAAATCGCCCCATTGATATTAATTTCATATACAATCAATTTTAATGGATTTATTATTTTAATCATTCAAAAAAGTATTCGCATAAACAAAATTCTCGCATATTCCGCTAAAAAAATTAACGCAAATCCCCCTCTTCTATACTCTACATTAAACCCAGAAGCCAGGAGAAGGTAGTCAGGAATTAGGAAGCTTTGCATTATACTATGGGGGTGCAGAAAGGCCTGCATTTGGAACGGTTGTTTTTTTTTTTGTCCTAAGGAGGATCATGTCCTCTATCCAAGATATTTAAGCCTCTCAGGATAGGATATCGTAAATAATTCTAAAGGTAAAAACAACATGATTTTTGTCAATCGTAAATGTACACGCTTCCACAGAAGATAAAGATGGCAAGATCAAGGATGAGTTCTATGAAGAATAGAATGCGTATTTGATAGCCTTTCACGATATCATATAAAAATTGTCTTAGGAGATTTTAATGCAAAAGTGGGGCGGGAAGATATATTCAAACCAACAAACAGGCAAATTCTGTCTTCATGAAGATAGTAACGACAATGGCGTTAGATTAGTAACCTTTGCCACATCAAAGAATCTCATCGTTAAGAGTACATCATTTCAGCATAAGGATATTCATAAATACACCTGGACGTCTCCAGATGGAGAAACTCGGAACCAGATAGATCATGTATTGGTGGACAAACGCTGGCACAGTAGCATCATCGATGTTAGATCAGTTAGAGGTTAGACTGCAATTCGGATCATCATCTGGTCACGGTGAAAATCAGACAACGGCTATCGCTTATTAGAGGAACAAACGCTAAAGATGATTCTGAAAAATATGAATTAAAAAACTTGAAAAATTATGAAATGCGGCAAGAATACCAAATCAAAATTGCTAATAGATTTGAGGTACTGGAATCTTCAGATGACAATGTGGCAATCGAAGAAGAAACCGATATAAATGAAGAATGGGAGGATATAAGAGATACTATTAAATTGTCAGCAACAGAAAGCATTGGTTATTTAAAAAAGAGACAAAACAAGAATATGGCTATATAAAAATCTCAAAACAGATAAAAAATGCTCTTAAGCCTTCGCGGTTGGCAGTTCATATAGGTTTCTATATCAAGTATGTTTCTATAGATGTCATTATATCATATAAACATCATAATTTATAAGTTTATTTTATTTCGCATGCGTCATAAATGCGTAATTTGTAGGGATTTAAAAATGTAATACTAAAGCTTATTTTCTCAAATAAAATGAGTGTCTTTATACTAAAATATAAAATTTCATATCTTCTCTACTGTTTAGGCCTACAATTAAGTAAAATTCCAATACTTGTAACAAATAGGCAAACCATTTATATATCCAATAGAAATAGTATTAGTTACAATAATTTTATTTTATTATTTACTTATTGTAATCTGCTACAACAGAGAAGGTAAGAAATTTTGCTTTTGAGGATATGGGTGTTCATTTATCTTAACAAAATAAGCTATTTTTAATATATTAAAGTGGTTAAAATCCCCCGCATTCAATATGCATTCGAGATAGAAAAGGTAGGTAAAATATAGAACCCGTTATGCTGTAATGTCCCATAGCCAAAACAGAAGTTAATAAATAGATTTGTAGCGCCCTATTTAATAAGAAGATAAATTGATGGTAAAACAAGAAAAAATATTTGAACTGAATAAATAACAAGGGGTTGGGACACATAAGAAACGTTGAAATAATTTGGTTAGCACGTGGTTCACAGGAAGGATGGTGTCACTGTACACTCCTCACACACCTAATTAGCAGTCAGATTTACACACCCTCATGCGATCTGTGACACACCGACACCAATTCATCCCTAACCAAAACTTCTCACATCTCTTACCAAAATAAGAAGCATCTCTTCTCACAGACTTTCGCTAAAAATAAATTCAAATTTGCCTTATCTTATTAGCCTACCTAAGAATGTATGACTCATTATTTTAGATTCAAAATCAAATTAATACAAAGATACAAAATTTACACATATTTTCATTTTCTATAACTTACAGGCCAAGTAGCCCAGACGGCAAGGAGTTGGCAACGGGGTGACAATCTTGGTTCGATACCAAAACAGACGAAAGATGATGATTTTCTTCATACATTCGTGGCCACTCTGGTTCTGAAGCTCATACAAAATTCTATAAAATCAACACTGAGAATTTTCCTCAAGATAAAATCAACGGGGGTGTAGGTCTAGCTACTCGATTCCTCATCATGCCGTTGGCTAAAAATGTTGTATCTTTGCGTTCATGCTTGCTTTGCCTTTATAAGAATACTAACACGCTATACGTCCATAGTACAGGAAAATCATTATACCAATTATAATTAATTTGATGTCCACCGCTGTGGTCTCGAGGTAGCGTGCTGCCTTGTCACACCGGTCAGGACAGGCTCCTGGGTGAGGTTTTTTCGGGGTTTTTCCTCAGCTGTAAGACAAATGTCATGAAACTTTAAGGCCGAAACTGTCCCGACCGGGGATCGAGCCCGGGCCCGCTGCGTGAGAAGGCAGCACGCTACCTCGAGACCATAGTGGTGGATTATGATACGAGGAAATATTTAGGGTCACGTTTTATACAATGGACTTAAAGACCAATACTCTTTCCGTCTTTTGTATAGTTTTAATTGCAGAACTTACCTTATGTAAAAACATTTATTTTTTATTACCTTCATGTGACCATTGTCACATGTCCGTTCTAGTACATCTATATAAAACAGAATGGGATAATTAAAAAGTGTTCTTTGGTAAAAATATTTCTCATAACTTAGGAGAAGTTTGTACCTTATATAATAATGCACTAGTAGAGCAATACATTTACGTCGTACTTTTAAAAGAATAAAGCCGACTCTATTAAAAGCTTTCTTGTACGATTCCCTTATGACGTCAATTCCATTTATATTTATCAATTTTATTTTGTGACAAATCAGTATATGAACCACTTTGAATGTCTGCATTCCTTGTGTAAAGGCTTTTTTTATGAGACTTCATCACTTAGCCTTTTCTTTTCTCCCTTTTTAACGCACAAAAAATACAAGGGCTGGGTTTAGACATTTCAAGGCCACCTCGTATACTGTAGATAAACTATATGACAAATTTATCCAATGTGATTAAATCGCATCCTACAACCCATGTATATCTATTGGAGTGTGAGATTGTTCATTATCATTAAACCACAACTTTTTTAAATGTTCAAAACCCATATTTTTGGTTCAATACAACCATTTATACTGGCTGTATCTTTAATATGTGTTGGATAAACAAAGAAATTCCCCAAAAACAATGGCTCTCATTGCAAATGTTATATCATTTAAAAAAAAAGGAGACGTGTATAATAAACCAAGTAATTATAGAGGAATCAGCTAGTTTTTGAACTCTGTATGTAAAATATATACAGGGGATATGACTTACTAGGATTAAAACCAATAGTAAAGTAAAGTAAAGTGATCCCACAACACACTTGGGGTAGTAGGAGGTTAAGGGACTCCCACTTTTTTCTTAGACAATCGACACTTTATGTCAGCCGGGATGTCACACCTGCGTAACGAGGCCGCCGTTACCTCTCAGAACAAAGTGTCTGGTACTCATTTCCAATTCTCTCGAGGGTGAGTCGATCCAATGGCCATCGTGTCCAGCCAGAGGGTTTGGGTCAGTTTAAAAATCCTGACCCCCAATGGACCTTGTAGTATACCCGAAAACCCCGATCGCCCTCCGGCTTGTAGCTCAGTGCCTTAACCACTACGCTACGGCGTGCCCCTGATAAACTAGAAGAGCACAAATACCAATGGAAAGAACATTTAGACAGAATGGACAATACAAGATTAACCCAAAAAAGATCACACCTACAAACCACATGGGAAATGATCTTTGGGACGGCCAAGGAAAACGATGGACTTGAGACCGGAACAGGTCACATTGACCTAATCCTGGAAAGGAAGAAGAAGAAAGTAAATTTATCCTTGTTTATATATTTCAGAAGCAAGCATCATTACTTATGGAGCAGAACTTTGGCCATTAACAACAAAAACAAATAAGCACCTTTTGGCAATGGAAATGGATTTTATACGAAGGGCTGCAAGAATTTCAAGAAGAGAAAAAATTAGGAACTCAGTTATAAGGGAGAAAATGAAGATTGAAGACACTATTTTAGATTATATTAAAACTCAGCAATTAAGATGGTACGGACATGTCCAGCGAATGGAAGAGGATCGACTACAAAACTCTGTTTTGGAATGGAAACCTGAGGGAAGACGAAGCAGAGGAAGACCTAAAACCTTCAGGAGTCAGGGAAAATGTTTATATATGAAGGAGAAACATCTACAACCAGGAGATTGGATGGACCGACAAAATTGGCTATTAGAAATCGAACGATGTCAAAGATATTAATCAACCGATGATCTATCTATCCCAATTTCTGAATTGATTTTGTAATACAGTTTCTCAACCTATGATATACCTATAATCGGTTGATGATACATGGATAGTAGGCTACCAAACGCAAATATAAATATAGATAATAATAATAATAATAATAATAATAATAATAATAATAATAAAAACATATTTATTAAAAAAATAGCGGATCCTAATAGACTATCTTAAAAATATTCAGAAAAATTACGAATATAGTTGCGATCTGTTCCTGGTAAATATTTAGAATTTACTAGCTAATACCCGGAGTGCACTGTTACGCCTAAATAAATGAATTTATTTTAAAAATAGGATCCTAATAGACTATCTTAAAATATTCAGAAAATTACGAATATAGTTGCGATCTGTTCCTGGTAAATATTTAGAATTTACTAGCTAATACCCGGAGTGCACTGTTACGCCTAAATAAATGAATTTATTTTAAAAATAGGATCCTAATAGACTATCTTAAAATATTCAGAAAATTACGAATATAGTTGCGATCTGTTCCTGGTAAATATTTAGAATTTACTAGCTAATACCCGGAGTGCACTGTTACGCCTACATAAATGAATTTATTTTAAAAATAGGATCCTAATAGACTATCTTAAAATATTTCAGGAAAATTACGAATATAGTTGCGATCTGTTCCTGGTAAATATTTAGAATTTACTAGCTAATACCCGGAGTGCACTGTTACGCCTAAATAAATGAATTTATTTTAAAAATAGGATCCTAATAGACTATCTTAAAATATTCAGAAAATTACGAATATAGTTGCGATCTGTTTCCTGGTAAATATTTAGAATTTACTAGCTAATACCCGGAGTGCACACTGTTACGCGCTAAATAAATGAATTTATTTTAAAAAATAGGATCCTAATAGACTATCTTAAAATATTCAGAAAATTACGAATATAGTTGCGATCTGTTCCTGGTAAATATTTAGAATTTACTAGCTAATACCCGGCGTGCACTGTTACGCCTAAATAAATGAATTTATTTTAAAAATAGGATCCTAATAGACTATCTTAAAATATTCAGAAAATTACGAATATAGTTGCGATTTCTTCCTGGTAAATATTTAGAATTTACTAGCTAATACCCGGCGTGCACTGTTACGCCTAAATAAATGAATTTATTTTAAAAATAGGATCCTAATAGACTATCTTAAAATATTCAGAAAATTACGAATATAGTTGCGATTTCTTCCTGGTAAATATTTAGAATTTAAGAATTTACTAGCTAATATCCGGCGTGCACTGTTACGCCTAAATAAATGAATTTATTTTAAAAATAGGATCCTAATAGACTATCTTAAAATATTCAGAAAATTACGAATATAGTTGCGATCTGTTCCTGGTAAATATTTAGAATTTACTAGCTAATACCCGGAGTGCACTGTTACGCCTAAATAAATGAATTTATTTTAAAAATAGGATCCTAATAGACAATCTTAAAATATTCAGAAAATTACGAATATAGTTGCGATCTGTTCCTGGTAAATATTTAGAATTTACTAGCTAATACCCGGCGTGCACTGTTACGCCTAAATAAATGAATTTATTTTAAAAATAGGATCCTAATAGACTATCTTAAAATATTCAGAAAATTACGAATATAGTTGCGATTTCTTCCTGGTAAATATTTAGAATTTACTAGCTAATACCCGGCGTGCACTGTTACGCCTAAATAAATGAATTTATTTTAAAAATAGGATCCTAATAGACTATCTTAAAATATTCAGAAAATTACGAATATAGTTGCGATTTCTTCCTGGTAAATATTTAGAATTTACTAGCTAATACCCGGAGTGCACTGTTACGCCTAAATAAATGAATTTATTTTAAAAATAGGATCCTAATAGACTATCTTAAAATATTCAGAAAATTACGAATATAGTTGCGATTTCTTCCTGGTAATATTTTAGAATTTACTAGCTAATACCCGGCGTGCACTGTTACGCCTAAATAAATGAATTTTATTTTAAAATAGGATCCTAATAGACTACTTAAAATATTCAGAAAATTACGAATATAGTTGCGATTTCTTCCTGGTAAATATTTAGAATTTACTAGCTAATACCCGGCGTGCACTGTTACGCCTAAATAAATGAATTTATTTTAAAAATAGGATCCTAATAGACTATCTTAAAATATTCAGAAAATTAACGAATATAGTTGCGATTTTCTTCCTGGTAAATATTTAGAATTTAAGAATTTACTAGCTAATATCCGGCGTGCACTGTTACGCCTAAATAATGAATTTATTTTAAAAAATAGGATCCTAATAGACAATCTTAAAATATTCAGAAAATTACGAATATAGTTGCGATCTGTTCCTGGTAAATATTTAGAATTTACTAGCTAATACCCGGAGTGCACTGTTACGCCTAAATAAATGAATTTATTTTAAAAATAGGATCCTAATAGACTATCTTAAAATATTCAGAAAATTACGAATATAGTTGCGATTTCTTCCTGGTAATATTTAGAATTTACTAACGTAATACCCGCGTGCACTGTTACGCCTAAATAAATGAGTTTATTTTTAAAAAAAGGATCCTAATAGACTATCTTAATAAATATTCAGAGAAATTACGAATATAGTTGCGATTTGTTCCTGGTAAATATTTAGAATTTACTAGCTAATACCCGGCGTGCACTGTTACGCCTAAATAAATTAAAATTAATGTGCTTTCATGTTTGGTTGGAATAAGTAGAAAGAAAAATAATCATAATTTATATTTTTTAGATACTCCGTGCTGATTACCCGGCGTTGCCCGGGAATCTACTTATCCCGATCTCCTTGGCATAAATGAGCTAAAAGACAAAATTCGTTATGTGCTGCTATGCTTGCACAGGAATCTGCGTACTTGTCTCGATCTTCTTGGCATGAATGAAAGACAAAAATGGTTATAGTGAATTATCCGTAAGAGATAAATATATGCTGTCGCGGACCTTTTTGTAGAGCTTTTTGAGATATTCAATTCTGTGTTCATTAATTTTGTGAATTTCTTATGGTTTAGGTAGCGTAAGCCATTTAAGCGTCCAAAGAGCTACTTTTTTCACGTTTTCCACTACAAAGGGCGATTTTTAAGGGTGTAGGAGTTGAGTATCACAACTCTCTTATAGTCTACGTTCATCCCGGGAATCTCCTGAAGATTTTTCAAAAAATCCTATCACAATCGGATCAACGATATGGCCGCGCATAAAGTACAAACAAACAAACATTATTTTTTATATATAAGAAGATTAGGTTGAACTTCCACTTTATTTCTTCTTCTTCTTCTTCCTTCCAAGTATTAGTAGGCCAAGGCCTGTTTTAATTTATATTATTTTATTTAAGATATTTCCTCTGTGTTTTTATATTTTTATTATTGTAGAATTGCTAATTTTAGGTAATTTCACAATAAAATACCAATTTGTCATGTTTAATGATAACTATCTGTATAATTAGATTGTGAATTTTTTTTTCGTTGTTTTGAAAACATAAGTTAAAATCCCCCGAGTCGTGTATAGAAAGTTAAATTTAATTTTGGTATAAAGTAAAAACAACACATGGACAAAACTAGTCATCCCCAACCATCTTTTGAATAGTGAAGTAGCCTATATACAGTAACGTAACATTTATATTTGTACAGTTGTCATCTTTAATATAAATGTACAGGTTCACACTTGATATAATATATATTATTTCTTTTTTGGTTTTTCTTCTCAGTAAGTATTCATTAATGTAGGCCTAATAGAAACATAAACTAAATGCTAAATTCACCACATTTTCAAATACACAACAAAACCAATCATTATAAAACAGAACTTGTGCTCTTTTATGCAACATTGTTATTTGTTACACTTGGAATAAATTAACAAAAAATTATGAACTCATTTATACAACTGAAATACTTAATACTTTGGTGGAATGACCATTGCCCTTAAAAATAGCTTTAACACAATACTTTTTCCCATGGGTTTGTAATAATTGGAAACAAGTTTCTGTGGTAATTTTTTCCCCATTCTTCCAAAATAACGCTCTTCATTTCATTTTTTAGAATAAATGTATCATTGACGAACCTTTCTTATTAGAATTCTTCCCCAAAAGTTGCTCATGGGGTGTAGATCTGGATATTATGTAGACCGTTCTTAGGTGGTCTGGGGACTTTCCAGATCAACCAGCGTTTATTATGTCGGCTGTATGTTTTCGGATAATTGTTTTCTGAAATACATAAGGTGCGGACATATCCATTTTTACAGCAATTCTTTATTAGAATGTCATTGTAGACCCACTGATCCATAGTGCCATCGATGGAGTGGATATTACCCACTCCCTTTGAGGACATACAGGCCCAAAGAAGAATGGATCCTCCTGCATATTTAACTGTAGGAATAGTATTTGCATTTTCATAGGCTGTATTGTTATTTATCCATACCCAGTTTATCCCATCGGATCCTAAAATAGTTATTTTCGTTTCGTCTGACCAGATCACATTATTCCAGAAGTATAGACTCTTGTCCAGATGCTTCTTGGAAAATTTTAGTCTTGCTGTACGATTCCTCTTGTTTACGTATGGCTTTTTCTTAAGGATTCTGCCTCGATAGCCATGCTGCCACAAAACTCGACGAACTGTTTGGTGGGATACTTTCTTTTGTGATACTTGTTCTAATAATTGCTTAATTCTAGGTACACTTATTATAGGGTTAATTTTAACCTTGCCTGATAATGAAATTTTCTTCTCTCTGATTCAGCAACTTTTTCTTTGACTTCCTTGGAATATTTGCAGTTAAACCATTGTTTCTAAACTTGTTAACAATATAATTACACTAGAATGGGGTTTATTAACCATTGAGCCTATTTTTTTTAATGAGTAGCATCTCAATGCAAAATTAATTATTGTTTCATTAAATTGGTTCTCTACCTCGTTTCCTTTATTCATATTGAACTCTAGTAATAAAGGAGTAAACAAATGACTGGATGTAACCATCTCTTACGTCCAGCAACGTTGTAAGTACTGTGTTCATCAAGGACGTTTGCTGTAGTGTACAAATAAAACTGTTGCAGTAATATAAACATTGTTTTCAATTTAATTAGAATATGAGGTATAATGTTGCACCAATATATATATTTCTCTATTTATTAGATAATACGTAAGTACACAGATAAGATTTAACGGTATCTGCTTCTTCATAATCTGTATTTAAAGGAATATGAATCATTGTTTATAAAAATTTCGACTGTACAAATAAGAATGTTACATACTGTATATTAAGGCTTATATTAATGTTTATTGTACTTCAGGATACAATATTGGAATCTCTACCATCCATACATAATACAAATATTACGTTAACGTGAACAAGCAAAGTAACCTATATAACGGATCCCTGTTTTATGATTTTACGTTACTTTGATTTAATAAGCCAGAACATAAGTATCCATACATTACAAGGGCTGAACTAAATAATACACTGTCATTTATTTCGATGGTTCAGTTGAGTACTACACAGTCAGATAGACTGACTGCAATGAGAGAAACATTTTTGTTACAAAATGGAAGAAAACAGAAGAAAACATGTGTACGTAGATGAGAGAAGAATTATACTCAAACTTTATAATCATATTCCGAGCTCGCAGAGGAAATGCCGATCTACTGTACAAAGCATAGTAAATAGATTCAAAGGTAATAAACAATCACAGATTAGACATCTGTACAAACTTTATTCAAGAAAGCAGAGAAAAATCCTAAAACAACGTATTCAGAAATAGCAGGACGACTAGCGTTATATTTTCATAATCCTGTTTTTTCAGGTACAGTTCTTCGAGTTGGATACCAAGAAACATGTCTATCGGTGCGATTAACATTGTTAAGAGTTTGCAGTTTGTGGAAAATGAACTTTGTGTTAACAGCTACTTTACATATGAAAGTAAATGTAATATTTTTCATAATGACGGCAGCTTTTTGGTTTGAAAAAAGCCTAATACGGAGTTCGATAAAAAGAATCTCATAACGATAATAAAACATGGGGGCGATTATATTATGGTACGGGGCTGTACGTCTGCCTCAGATGAAGAGTAGAAGGTTCTCATAGAGGGAAATATGGATAAATACATCGTAAAAGAAAACCTTAACGGAAGCACCGAGAAATCAGGCACTCCCTCTGAGGCATTACTTTCAATAAGACTCAAAAACTCCAAGCACGACAGGCCTAGAAGCTCCTTAGCCTACACCAGCCGGCTGCTCGGCCTCACGTCCACATGTGTATATCACAGAATTACGACATCATAAAGCCTGTGTAGGAGTGACAACATGTCAGAATGTCGGGTCCCCAGCCGTTTATAGCTTGTCTTCTCAACCTGGAGTCGATACTTATTGGAGATAACCCAAATCCCTCATGATGCTGGGTGGGCACCGGTCCCACACTGCCGAGAATTCCATGAGAAAAAAATTCTTTCCCCCATGGGACATAACATCGACCCATCGGCAAGTTCCCGTAGCTCTGCGCCAGCCCATCTCGCCTCAAACCCACTCCGGCTACGGGCGCCTGTCAACAAGACAACAATCAAATTATAACAGCAGAAGACGTTCATCTGTGGTTGCGACATAACCACCCCTCACGAGCGAAAACATCCACCCACAATCTCTATATATACCCCCCATCGAACATCCCAGTGGGAAGAATCATCATAAAACAAAGCAAAACCCAGTCTAAAAGCTAACTTTATAAATGGAATAAAGACACAATAACACTAGATGGTTTACAGTATATCAGAAATGTCAGCAACCTCGCTATTGAAAATGGGTTATCTTTAGGACTGAAATTTGAAAACATATAATAGCTACGGGGCCAACAATTTTTGCCATTCAGTGGGAAATATATCATTTTTTTAATAAAATTATAATCAGTGTAATAAAATATTTTTGCTAATATTGTACACCGAAGATTTACTGTGTAATAATTTTAGTTAGGCAATTTGCCTCGTTTCCATCTTTATCTAACAATAATAAGATCTTCAATTTAATATTTGTATGGATAGTTTGGTCGTCTAGATTATTCATTTAAATTTATTTTAAGTACGGCCCCTAAAGATATCAATGATTTTTGCGAAGTGTTTATATATTCCCTAAAAGGTTCTGTTCTGGACATTATGGGCCCTTACAAATCAAATACTCAGCAACTCACTGCAACAACATATGTACGTTTCATCGGTAGGTTCACTTTCAATTTCGAATAAAATTAAACTGATATAATCAATCGGCAAAATCCTACGATCCCTATTCTTTGTGGCAGCAATAAAAAATCTAAGTTGTTTTTGATAAGGGCCTATCAGTGTTCTCAACAATCTTTGCATTTTTTCTGAATTGCGCTCTCCTCTCTCTCTCTCTCTCTCTCCTTCCACTCGTCCCTCTCATCATCTGCTCTCCTCTCTCTCCTTCCTTCTCTCTCTCTCCCTCTCCCTCTCTCTCCTCTCTCTTCTCCTCTCTCTCTCTCTCCCCCTCTCGTTCCCTCTCTCCCCTCTCTCTCTCCCTCTCCCTCTGTCTCATCTCTCCTCTCTCTCCCCCTCTTCGCTCCCTCTCTGCTCCCCTCTCTCTCTCCCTCTGCTCCCTCTCTCTCCCTCCTCCCCCTCTCTC
>JASPKZ010002197.1:0-48023 GCA_030220185.1 Diploptera punctata | reverse complement strand
TTGCAATTCCGCCATGCCAGGAGAGAAAACCGTAATGGTGGCATTAGCAAAAAATATGTATGTGACAAATTCGGGTAATTTCGTAACACGGATAAATTCGTTATATGTTTTCTTTCGTTTGTAACGAAGTTGTACAGGTAAGAAGAACACATATTTTTCTGTCTCTTAGATGGCAGAAAGTTCTACTTTCTTGCTGTGTTTTCCATATTTGTGATAACACCGTTCCTTGGGTGTATTTTAATGTTAACTTGTAGATGAGTGTTTTCATTCATGTTATCAGTTGTTAGATTAATATTTGTCTGTGTTTGAAGAACATTGTTTGAGTAGATATTCTTCAACACTAAAGGTGAACGGATACAATGTCGAAAATGTAATCTGTGGTTCCAGGTCAAGGGTTGACTCTTTATAGGTGGGATTCAAATGCATTTGATGTAACTTGGAGAGCGAGTAAAAAGTTGTCACAAATTTACTCTAATACTATCACGAAATTACCCGAGTTCTTCAAATCTCCAGAAAAATAGATATATAATTTATGTCATATTGGTAATAAAATAAAATACATATTCGACAATCGGCCGCGGTGGACTAGTGGTTATGTTCCTTGCCTCTGGTCCCGAGGGTCGCGGGTTCAAATCCGGCCTTGGTCGATGGATTTTTTAGGACGGAAAAATCCAGGAGCAAGTCCTCCGGGAGGGACTTTAAAGCCGTGGGTCCCGAGTCTGAAGATTTTCAGGCTCGTAAAAATCCTTAAGCCTGAATGAATAGGCCTCTAAGCAAAATTTATCGAATTTTCCCTTCCTAGTACTACCTTTGGTTTCCTAGATGTCAGTATGAGGCGGAACGCTGACCACGGACCATTCAAAATGACATCTATACGAAAACAAGTGTAACTAAATCAGTATGGTTCAAATTCTTTCCCTATAGGGGGAGAGTGCCTAAATCTCTGTAAAGGGAAAGTTAGCTTACAATTACAATACAATACAATATTCGACAACTCAGCATATATATATTTCATTCATATATCCTTAACATTATATATTCTAAGAAACAGAATTTTCATAATATTAAGTATAATAGTATAAAAGAACAAAAGAAAAAATTGAAAGGATCACAAATGATAAATGATATGATGATGTTTACAGCAGTATCTCTCCAGTTTTATTTAACCTATACATCAATGATATAATAAAAAATGGAACGAAGAAACAAATAAAGGAATAAAATTAGATAAAACACACTACTTGAAAACATTATTATACGCTGATGACCAGGTAATAATAGCAAATACAGAAGACGAACTTCAGAGGAATATTTTTAAACTACATAATATATGTGAACAATATAATCTCAAATATCCATAGAAAAAACTAAGGTAATGGCATACCAAGGGAAAATCAAATCAGATCGAAAATAGTAATAGGAAACAAAATCATAGAAACAGGTGAACCATCTCAATTATCTAGGATGTGACATTTCATTTAATTATGATAATGATATAAATAATAAAATAGCAAAATTCCAGGGAATATGTGGTACGATAAAACGAACACTAAATAACAAAACAACAAGAGAGACCCAACTGAAATTTTATAAAATGTTGGCAGTACCGGTACTGCTCTATGGTTCAGAAGCCTGGATACATAAAAAACAAGACCTAAGTAGGATAACGGCAGAAATGAAATTTTTTAGATCGGTTAAAGGGTGCACTAAGGAAGACAGAATCAAGAACACAGAAATAAGACAGGAACTTGAAATATTTGCAATAACTGTAAAATGGATACATATAGACAAAAATGGAAGCCAAACATAGACAGAATGAATGAAGATAGACTCCAAAACAAATAACAAAATACAAACCTAAAGGCACCCGAGATGTGGGCAGACCTAGAAAGAGATGGGCTGAAGTCGGAACGGGTCAACAGACCTAATCCATGAATGAAGATGATGATGAGTATAAAAGTTTAGTGTCACGAAATTAGCGAGTTTGCTATATAGATATACATTTAATTTATTTGTTACTTGCTAATATCCAGCGTGCGCTGCTACGCCTAAATAAATGGTAATGTGTTTTTATGTTTAGTTGAATAAGTAAAAGGAAAATAATTATAAATTTATATCCTCATTATTTCATATAGCCTACCCCCTGCTGATTATCCGGCATTGCCCGGGAATCTACGTATCCCAATGTATTTGGCATACATGAGCTGAAGACAAAATTCGTTATTTCGAGTTATCCGTGCTGTGCACTGCTTACCCGGGAATCTACTTATCCCGATCTTCTTGACATCGATTAAAGACAAAAATGGTTATTGTGAGCTATCCATAAAAGAAACACATGCTTTCGCGGGCTTTTTTGTAGAGTTTTTTTTTCAGATATTCAATATGTGTACCTTAATTTGGTATAGTAGCCTCACTATGATGGTTGTCCAGCGCTGGCTTTGTTTCCCCGCAGCTGTTATAAATAATTAAATACAAAGATGCCGCGACTACCGCCACTATAAATATTCCGCATGTTAATCATTGTCAAGCATTGTCGCGGCACCCGCTTTTATATAAACGGACAACCATCATAGTGAGGCGATAATATATTTGTTATATATAGGTAGCGTAAGCCATTTAAGCGTACAAAACGCCACTTTTATTTTACTTTTTCACTACAAAGTGATTTTTAAGGGTGAGGGTTTGATCATTAAAACACTCTTCCGGAAAAATTCTGAACATTTTGCAAAAAGCTTCATCACAATAGGCAGTGCACGCATATCCGGGAATCTGCTTATCCCGATCTTCTTGGCATGAATGAAAGACAAAAATGGCTACTGTAAGTTATCCGTAAAAGATAGACATATGCTGTCGCGACCTTTTTTGTAAGTTTTTTGAGATATTCAATTCTGTGTAAATTAATTTTGTGTATTTGTTATGCTTTAGACAGCGTAAGCCATTTAAGCGTCAAGAAAATGACTTTTTTTTCACGTTTTTCTCTACAAAGATGATTTTTAAGGGTGTAGCAGTTCAGTACCACAACTTTCTAATAGCCTATGTTCATCCCGGGAATCTCCTGAACATTTTGCAAAAATCCCATCACAATCGGATCAACGGATATAGCCGCGCATGAAGTACAAACACAAAACAAACATGTTTATATTAAAAACTCCTGGCGCGACAGACCTGGAAGGCCCTTAGCCTACCAAACATTTTTATATAATAGATTGAAATTATAATTTATATGTAATATTTTAAAATGTGTATTTACCCTTTTAAGTCACATTATAATTTTTTCCCCCCAAATGCCCCAGGTTGTCTTTTCGACATTCCTGGTTTCTCTCCTGGCATGGCGTATTTGCAACCCACTTCTGAGGTTGGAGCGCCTGAAGGCGGGTTACGTTGCCCCGATTATATGATGGACGATGATGATAATGGTGCGCCAGGAGATTTCCTAATCCTAACCTAAGCTGAATATGAATGATGATGATTGCGATGGCCATATGATTTCGGGGACCGTTTGGCCTTAAAGTTTTCCTGACATTTGTCTTACAGGTGCGGAAAAACCCCGTTAAGAACCTCACCCAGAAAAACTGTCCCGACCGGGGATCGAACCCGGGCCCGCTGCGTAACAAGACAGCACGTTACCACGAGACCACATCGGTGGACACATTATAAATATTAATTACGGTATTTAGAACTAACTGTTTGTATCTTGTTTTCAAAATATTATTTAATGACATTAGGCATTTCAATCAATATTATTCCTAGAAGTGAAAGCACTATAATTAATGTATGGAAAAGCAAACATAACTCTAACAAGTTTTAAATAAATTATAAATATATGATGAGTGTGTGTGTGTGCGTATTGTGTGGGAATTAGGGAATTGTCGTGATGAGTGGTGTAATGGCAGTAATTTTGTTGTGGTCTTTTTTTTAATTAAATGGATTGTCCATGGAGAATTTTGTTCATGTACATCTAACAACTGTAATACCATCCGAGCAATAGGTGGAAGCGATTTCTATTTCTCTTCCACATGCCAAAGCAAATGAGAATTAGTTATGCCAAGTATGGAAGAGTGATATACCACTTAAATCATCGCCCAACTAAATATATTAAAAAAAATAGTCTTGCAGGAATTATATTAGAACAATTATAAGCTATATTGACATTTTTGGACCGGATCCTACACCGAGACTTTCAAGCGCAGGACGCCCGGACTGTTGAAACGAACTAAACAACACTTGCATGGACGAGGGAAGGGAGCAATAGGAACACACCAATATACTAAAAATAAAGCGTCGCTGACGTAGAGCAAAAATTGTCTTTAATTTGCTTACTTGTTATAGTAGCCACGAGAGGGCAGTGAGGCCGAGTTCCCGCTACTTCTCATGACAGATAATATACATAAAAGAAAACATATGGTTGTGCTAGGATGCCTGGATAGCGTAACTGTTAACGCAATAAAGTTTCAAGTTAGATGTCCTGGGTTCAAATGTCGGTTCAGGCATATATTTTTTCTTTTCATATCATATATATCTTCAGCAATGACATTTTCATTACAAATAAAAATATCAACTGGTGCCCAACTCAGGGTCGGGACGAGATGAGCCCCTATATATTAAGATCTGTGAAAGACAAGGGTGCTGGCCGATCACGCCTGACACACCATTACAGGGGCAGATGAACGAAATTAAATGAAAATGGTGGAATGAAATTGTGGCAGGGGAAAACGGGAGAACCCCGAGAAAAACCTGCCCAAGCTCCGTTTCGTCCACCAACACAATACACATGGAGTGACCGGACTCTATCTCAGATTTTCATTACATTTGTCTCAAACAGCTGGTGCTATACGTAAAACGTGTACATTAATATTACTACTAACGGACTCGGCAGACGTTGTCCTGCTCGAACCTTCAATTCTCGTGTCATGGCAGGACGATAAAAATTTAGGTTACTTTTTTACCATAAAATTCACGAATCAAGACATATTAACTAAGTTCGCAAGAAAACTCCTCACTGCCAGCTGTTAATAGTATATGATGACGTCACATTGTTGTCGCATTGAATATATCGATAATTTGCATATTGGGCGAGGAATATATTATGGAACATTTAAATTCCTACATACATGATCCGTGACTACACATCTGATATAAAAAAAAACCTATAACCCGATCTAGGCGCCACCTACAGAGTCCAATTGTGAATCTAAACCATACAGGGGCACAAAAAAATCATCAAATAGGTCCAGTCGTTTAGACAGTTTTTAATTTCGGGCTTCAAGTAAACCTTCACTTCTAATTGTCGGATTTCACTCAGTTTTTAATAATACCTACCTCGGATTATTTTAATAGCATATGCTGAGTTTCTTTGTGAAACATCGAAAAATATGACCAATAGATCGATTTTTAAAATTTTCACTTCAGATGAAGTCGTTTAGGCAGTTTTTAATTTCGGATTTCAGGTAAACCTCCACTTCGCCGTTTGTGGATAATACCTACCTCGGTTTATTTTAATAGGATATATTGCGTTTCATTGTGAAACATCGGAATATGTGACCGCTAGATCGATTTTTAAATTTTCAAATCAGGTGAACTCCTACACCTAATGGTTTTAGAGGATCAATAGTGAATCTAAACCATCGCGGGACCCAATTTCATCAAATCGATCCAGCCGTTTAGTGTGGTAGCGTTGTTTTCCACACCGGTGAAATATGATGATGATGGTGGTCATATGATTTCCGGGACCGTTTAAGCCTAAAAGCTTTCCTGACATTTGTCTTACTGGTGAGGAAAAACCCCGAGAAAACCCCACCCAGAAAAACTGCCCCGACCGGGGATCGAACCGAGGCCCGCTGCGTGACAAGGCAGCAACGCTACCCTCGAGACCACAGCGGTGGACATTATGTGTGTGTGTTATATATATATATATATATATATAATATATATATATAAAGATTGAGAGTAGTAATTACAGCAGCAGTAACAAGCCGTGTATCACCCCGATGTTCAGTATCCAGCAAGTTATGTGGCAACATGTCCTACTCAAGACTAAAGTGGGGCGTTCTTAGTGAAAGTCAATTGAAGGACTTCATTGCCACCACTTACGTTCGTCATGAAACATTGCAACCCTTGTAATTAAACAACCCTCAATATTTATTGGGGAGAGCCGTAGCTTAGTTAGTTAATGCAATACGCTTAACTAGCCAGAGGATTCGAATCCCGTTGGGGTCAGGATATTTAAACTCGCTTAAACCTTATGGATCCCGCGCCGTAGCCGACTGCTTAAAGGCAAGTAAAGTGGACCGTCACGCAGGATTGATTATCTGGTGCCGATTATCTAGAACTCCTAGCACGTGAAGGGTCTACTATGGAAACTCTATAACTAACTTACACCTATCGAATATTAATCTAAGATGGTTTCACGAGAGACAAATCCTTCGGTTCTTCATAATATTCTAAAGCTTGAAATAAATTCTAGTGAATTAGTGGTTACTATACTAGCCTCTGGTTCTAAGGTTCGCTCTTTACCTGGCCAGGATGGACAGATTTTTCAGGGCGTAGAAATCCTAGTACGATTTCTTTCATAAGGGAACTAAAGTCATAGATCACAATAAAAAAAAGTGTTCAAGCCTTGATAAGAGTCCTCTGACCAAAATGTCTCGGTTTTCCTTGTCCCGAATTGAATTGGGAATTAAATGCTAATAACCATAAATGGTCCTCCGCTGTGGTCTTGAGGTAGCGTGCTGCCTTGTCACGTAGCGGGCACGGGTTCGATCTCCAGTCGGGACAAGTTCCTCCTATCAAAATGTAAAATCTTATAACGCTGGGATACTAACTGCTGTACCTATTGGTGACGTGGCTTCGGGTGATTTTTTTTGTGTAAGACAAATGTCAGGAAGCTTTGAGGTCCAAATGATCCCCGAACATCATCTAGCCATCATCATCATTATCATTCGCCGGTGAGGAAATAACGGGAAGCTACCATACCTATAAATCCCTAATAAAACTGCAAGGATACCATGGAAATGCTATGAGTGCAGTGAAGGACCTGCCCTTGGGCAGAACACTATGGAATAGAATGAAATATAACCATAGCTGTTAAAGGTCGGTCGCGGTGGTCTAGTGGTCATGCTCTTTGCCTCTAATTAGGAGGGTCGCGGGTTCAAACCCGGCCGGGTCGATGAATTTTTAGGACGAAAAACCCAAGGAACAAGTCCTCCGGGAGGGACTTTAAGCCGTGGGTCCCGAGTGTAAAGATTTTCAGGCTCGTAAAAGAACCTTAAGCCTGAATAAAGAGGCGTCTAAAGAAAACTTACTGACATCAACGTCCTAGTAATAACCTTAGTTGCCTGTTAGATGTCTCACTGGGTCGGTATGTTGACTGCATGCCATCCATGACATCTGTGAGCAAATATGGTATCTATAAAATTAACTTGGTCTAGTAACTCTTATAAAGGAGAGACTATGGCTCAACAATGGGCTACGCCAACATATAATGTTATAGAGCGTCGTTAAATAAAAATAACATTCTAAACGCTTGAACCCACTTGTGTATAGTTTTTAGGTCACATATGGGGTCTCGTGGGTTGCTGAAAGGGATACATCTCATATCAACAAAACTAATAAATTATAAAAAAAATTGCTTTAAAATCCCTCCCGATCAGAATGACGTGTGTTTGAGTCCCAAACAGATTAATTTACAAATATTTGTGTTTACAGAACCCCTCATATACCTGAGGCAAAAACTTTTTCATGTAGAGAACTACCAATTTTCCCCCATATAATTCAAAATCCATATCAGGGAGCATGCCCTTTATGTTGGTAATCACCCTAATGTCAATCCAATCACAAAAAGGATAACGGAATTTACCCCTAGGGGCCCCGACCTAAAAATAAATTACATGATCGGCACGCAGCCAAAATGCCACAAATGTTTTGCATTCTAAAACTACTGTACAATCATTAGTAACAATGTATGAAAAGAGGGTGGCATTATCTAATTACGGGAAATACGTTTTCTAGCCTCGAGGTGTTTACATGGGGATATAACAATGTATAACCAACTTACTAACTAAAATTATTGAAACTAAAAATTCATGACCGCACGGATATAAAAATCTCCATAGATCCCTATCCTAGCTAATGTTTTCCAATCATTCCCTTATAATCTACTTCCCTCAAATCATGGTTAATGTTATTCAACCACCTCATTTTTGGTCTACCAACTGGGCGTTTTCCCTCTGGTTTTCATACAAGAAGCTTCCATGTACGTCTTTCATTTCCCATTCGTGACACATGCCCTGCCCATCGCAGTCTACGAGACTTAACTGTTATTATATTTGGCTTCCTATAAAGACCATGTCGTTCACTGTTATGTAGTCTTCTCCAATCACATGTTTGTTCATCTCTCTTTGGTCCAATTTTTTTCTTTAAGAACTTTATTCTCAAATACTCGTAATGTTCTTTCCTCCCTTAAAGTAAGAGTACGTGTTTCGCATCCATATAATATAACTGGTAGAATAACAGTTTTATATATTTTCAGTTTAATGTTTTTTGAAAGGAGTTGGGACGTCCGTGTAATGTATTTCTTTTTGCACCTCATTCCTATTTGTGATAATTGGTTCGTAGGTATTTGAATTCAGCCACTTCCTCAAAATTTCCCTCGTTTGTCATTAGCTGTCCATTATTATATTATTATTATTATTATTATTATTATTACCATTATTATAATTATTATTATTATTATTACTAATTATTATTATTAGTATTAGCATTATTATTATTATTAGTATTAGTATTATTATTATTAGTATTATTATTATTAGTATTATTATTAGTATTATTATTATTAGTATTATTATTATTATTATTATTATTATTATTATTATTATTATTATTATTATTAAAGGGATAGAACCACGTAATTCAAACTTGAAAAACCTAGAAAACAAACAATTACTTTTGGTTCTACAAACATCCGTACTACCTTACGTGTCAATTTTGCAGGTAAATAAATCATAATTAAAATTTATATTTTACTAGAATCTGTTATCTGTCATTTTTTCTCATGACCGTGACATTTTTTAAAAATAAAATCCGCAATTAAAGTTTTAAACATCCATCTTTTGATTACACTGTTTCTGGTTTTATCTTCTTCTAGAAATTCCAGCTGAACGCCTCGAAAAATCGATTACTGCAGAATTTTATTTGCTTATTGTTCTAGATTTTTAATGTCATTGTACACCTTATTATTGTATTAAAAATGTTTGTTTTCGTAGCTGTTATGTAGTCTTCTCTTAACACCTGTCTGTTCACCTCCGTTTCGTCCAAAAATTTTCCTAAGAACTTCATTTTTCTAATAAATAAAATATAATAATAAATAATAATAATAATAATAATAATAATAATAATAATAATAATAATAATAATAATAATAATAATAATAATAATAATAATATAATAATAATAAATAATAATAATACAATAATGGTGATGATGATAATGATGATAATAATAATAATGGTGATGATGATAATGATAATAATAATAATAATCGTACCATTATTATTATTATTATTATTATTATTATTATTATTATTATTATTATTATTATTATTATTATTATTATTATTATAACTCGTGGATGCAGGAAATAAGAACTGGAATGAGAGCAAGAGGACTGGAAGACATGGATTGAATAGAGAGAGACGAGTGGAGAAGAAAAATAAAACTTTAGGCACAGAAAGATGTGTAAACATTAAATTCTGTATATAAATGAATTATTATTATTATTTATTATTATTATTATTATATTATTATTATTATTATTATTATTATTATAATTATTATCCACCACTGAGGTTTCGAGGTAGCGTGCTGCCTTGTCACGCAGCCGGCCCGGGTTCGATCCCCGGTAGGCACAAGTTTCCTGGGTGAGTTTTTTCCTCGCCTGTAAAACAAATGTCAGGAAACGTTAGGCCCAAACGGTCCCCGAACACCATCTGGCCATCATTATCATATTCATTAAATTTAGTTTAAGGCCTCTCCTGGCGCATCATTACCATCATCATCACCATCTACTATATATCATCGGGGCAGCGTAACTCCGCCTTCAAGGCGCCTCAACCTCAGAAGTGGGTCACAATAACGCCATGCCACAAGAGAATACGAAAATATCGAAATGACAACGTGGTGGCATTGAATAAAAAAATACAACAATAATATTTTTTTTTCTAAATTTATAAGAAATATATAAATAATAAAAATAAAACTATTAGTAAATTATTGTTTATTTTGATTAATGAAAAGTGAAATTACATTCACTGCCAGTTTCTTGTTCCTTCATTTGTTTGTTTATACGTGGATAATGAAAATGAAATGGTGGATTAGACCTTGACACTTGAAATATAAATTGACTAGAATGACAGCTTGGTTTATTGCCTGGTTACCCATCAGACGCTACTAGAATTGCGAATCCCAATGCACACATATAATGTGAGAATAAAAACAAGTTTGAATAATACATGTAAATGAGTTTCACACTACCTGTACCTCTTACATCACTGATTAAATATACACAAGCACTGAAGAAATGTGCAACTGATGTACTGAAATACAAGTATACAATATTTTCTTTCAAGCGCTACCTTTCCGGTTAAACCGAACTCACACCGTCGTAAGTACTTGGCGAAAAAAAAATGTGAGAGAGTTGCCGCTTTTCATAGCAAACAAGCAAATACTGACAAAAACTGAGGAAATAAGCCTATACTTAAAAAGAGAAACGCTGACAACCTCGCAAAATTTTAGTGACTGACGCTAATGAGGGTTTTGCCGGCATGTCGCCTTTGTTCAATGATCTCTACATTAATGGCGGCTTGATAAGATAGATTTATATCTGCTTGGAATATCATAAGACTTGACCCACAGTATATAGGCTATCATCACATAAAATGTATCTCTGTTTGTATCTTAGTTTAACCACTGTCTTGCAGGTGGAAATACCTACTTTCAAGTGTCGCATGTCCCCTGTTTCCTAAAGGAATATGACCTGCCCGGAGCAGCCCAATACCATGGACACCTCCAAGACAACACAAACATTTAAGACAATATACGCCAATCACTCAAAATGGCCAGATTTGGCTGATTTTAAGATATACATTTTTTTTTCAATGGCACATACCGATTTTCGTTGAGAAAAATAGAGAAATGTGGTAAATAGAGATATTTTTACTTTTTGTTTCAGGTGAACCCCCACTCGTAACAATATGATTTTGCTGGTTAGCAAATGAAAACTTACTTTTATTAACTGATTTATTATATGTACCTAGTTTGATTCCGAAAAAAACAAATTACGGCCGTGGAGAGTTAGCAGATACGCGCTATATGAACAGTACATATATGTATTAAAATGTAATACATTAAAATTATATATACATTTTTGTCACCCATTTTTGGACCAAAGAGAGATGAACAGATAGTGGAATGAAGAAGACAAAGTAACACTGAGTTACATAATCTTTATAGGACGCCAGATATAATAACAACAGTTAAGTCTCCTAGACTGCGATGGGCAGGACATCTGACACAAATGGGGAATGAAAAGAAATGCAAGGAAGCTTCTTGTAGGAAAACAGAGGGAAAACGCCCAGTTGGCAGACCAAGAATGAGGTGGGTGAATAACATTAACCATGATTTGAGGGAAATTGATTGTAGAGGGGATGTTTAGAAAACATGAGCTCAAGATAGGGATTTACGGAGAGCTTATGTCTGCACCATGAACCTACGGATTCCATAATACCAGCGAGTTAGATTTTTTAAATAATTTCACTTATTGAAGATTTCCCAATTTGTTGTACATTTGTATTATGCAATATATTTCTATGTGCGATAATGTAATTATGTAGTTTATATTGATATTTGCTTCAAGACAAAGTTTGTTTGTGTTTTTTTTAATAAAATGTGTATGTAGGCTTTTAGTATTTTCTGGCTCGTATAAAAGTACAGCATCAGGGTATAAAAAAACACTCCGTATAGTTTTAGCAATTACCTTAAAATGTTTTTAGACAAATAATAACGTGTTTTCCTTGTATTTTGAATTGTACTCGTAAAGTATTGAGTGTGTTTTAAAATAAATGTTAAATTGAAAAGTTCAATTAAACAAATGTAGCCATGTAGGTCAGTATGCTAATCCAATCAATTCTGTCAACAGTATCTTTCTATGTAGGGTTCATCCGAACAATTGGTACAGTGTTTCTACTGTACGTAGGCTGTTTAGAATTTCAAGTTGATGCATTAGAGTAAAGCTTATTGCAAAACTTTCCTCACCCTAATTCGTGTCGTAGTTTTTGGTTTTCACGCTTCTAGGAGCCAGCCAACAACCTCAAAAGTTTACCAGTAATGACTCGCAAATTAAGTTCGCACGAAATCCTCAAAGCGTGATAGGAAGTACATAGTAGACTTTGGGTCTCGTAAGAATTTTAATATGGAGCTAGAGAAAATGAAACACTAACTCACTTGAATTTTCGAACCCGGGGGTTCATGGACGCGCGGTTTAAATATCTCCATACAACATTAATTATCATCATTTTTATGGTATAGGCCTTTCTGACCTGAGGTACGGCGCAAAAAGTGGACATCCGAATTTCGAAATAATTTTGGTTTTAAAATTAAGCTCTTTCTCTCTTCCAATTCATGCTACATGTCCTGTCCATCGAGACTTAACTGTTCTTATTACATCTGGTATCCGATAGATACCATACAACTCACAGTTATATAGTTTTCTCCAATCACCTGCATGTTCATCTCTCTTTGGTCCAAACAATTTCCTAAGAACTTTATTCTCAAATACTTGTAATCTTTTCTCCTCCCTTAAATTAAGAGCATATGATTCGTATTCATATAATACAGGGTTCCCACAAATGCTTTTTCGGGTTTCGAACACGTGTAACTTGCGTTTAAATATCTTCTTGTAAGCCCATATTTCCCTTAACAGAGATTTAGGCGCTCTCCCCCTACAGGGAAGAATTTGAACCATACTAATTTAGTTACACTTGTTTTCGTATAGATGTCATTTGAGTGGTCCGTGGTTAGCGTTCCGCCTCACGTTTAAACATATAAACATGAAACTAGTACTAATGGAAAGAGAAACTCAAAAACTTTTGGTTATATTATTACAGTTGCCAACAATGATGTACAATTACATACAACATTGTGTATTGTTGAAATGGCTGGTAATAGAGGATAGGCGAGCGTTCTGTGTTCTCGATTATCATGTTCATCAATCTGTAATTGTTGTTCAACGACATTTTCGAACAAGATTTGGTGAAGATCTACCCAGTGGTCCTTGAATTCGTAAGTGGTACTCTCCGATTTTACGACAAGAGGGTGCGCATCGGTAGGAGGAAATCTTCTGGACGCTCGGCTGTAAGTGAGGCAACGGTAGACCGGATTCGTGAATCTTTTACACGAGCGGAAATGGACTACAGGCTTGATGGGTGTCGTGTTACCAACGGAGCTCACATTGAACATCTGTAATGTACTGTAACCAAAACGTTTTGAGTTTCTCTTTCCATTAGTGCTAGTTTCATGTTTGTAAGTTTATTTAAACGCAAGTTACACGTGTTCGAAAACCGAAAGATAATTTGTGGGAACTCTGTATAACTGGAAGAATAACAGTTTTATGTGTTCATTTTAACTTTTTTTTAGAGAAATTGGAATGACAAGAGTTTGAGCCTAATTTATTTATTTCTGCAACCCATTCGTGTTTGTAATTATTGTTCCTAGGTATTTGAATTCAGCCACGTCTTCAAAATTTTCCGCATTTGAAATTAACTGTCAATTTCAATTATATAATACATTTTTATTATTTCACCAAGTATTTAATTTAATTGATGTTCACTTCCAGTCCAACAGAATATGCTTGTTGGCCCTAGAACCCCCTGCTAATAATAATATATAATCAGTAAGGGGCGGATTCCTATGACATGTCATATTTTTACCAAAGCCTATATTCTAAGATTCAAGTAAGTAAAAACATTTGTATATGCCTTATTATTACGATTAAATGGTTTTTGATCGAGTCTTAAAAGTCATAGTTCTCATTTTTTTCAGATCTTTGGTCATACTTCTGCTTATTTCTATGATAAAGCCATATTTTTTGGTCATACTTTAGGTTTTTTTAACCCTTAAATTCGTAATGTATCCTTTTAGATACATGAGTTGGTTTAATTAATGTAATATTTTTAATAAATCAAAAGAAAACGAACAAAAAGAAACCACTTAAATGTGTATATTATTATGCAATATACTTAATAATAACAGTTACACAAGATTCCGTTTTCACTGCGGTCCGCCACATTCGAATAACCATCAGACGAAATTTGTGTTCTGCCAAAAAAGAGTTGTGCACATGTTGCAACATATAGAAAATCATGAGAATCCAATTGTTCACATATAGGGTGTATGCTACAGCAACGTGCTGTACACCGAAACATATTCACCAGAGACCCCGATGACGGTCCACTTATATGATACCTGCTACGGTAATGAACACATAAGCCGCAAGACAGCAAGGCTAAGGAACAAAACCCCTACTGAATAAACACAATGGTGTTTGGCCGCCAAGGGACCTCAATGGTTCCCAAAAAGCGGCACACTGGGCAATGCTAGTCATTGCCACAAAACAGTACAGTAGTGTTCTGCCAACTACATCCATACCGCATCATTCGCCGATGATACCTGTTTCTTTTACCAGACTACCTTCAAATCTCTCCCTAATCGAATCCATGTATTCCAAACCGCTCTCAACCGTATCTATATTTGGTTCCAGTTATGGAACATAAAGATAAACACGATAAAAACCCAGGCGATCCTTTTCACTAAATCAACCAGACGGTCACCCATCCAACTAACCTTGGGAACTCAAAATCTTCGCCTAGAACCTTCAGTGAAGTATCTTGGGGTCCATCTGGACCCCAAGCTTACGTTCAAAATTCATATTCGACATCTACAACATAAAGCAAATGCAGCAATTGCAATTTTATACCCATTTTTCAGGTCGAATACATTGTCACGTAAGATCAAGCTTTTACTGTATAAAAGCGTGATCCGCAGCATGCTACTGTACGGATGTGAGGCCTGGAGCATCCTCGCAAAACAGCATAAACGAAGAATACAAATTATACAGAATAAGTGTTTGAAAATAATTTTTCAAGCACCGCGTTTCACAAGGATGACAGACCTACACAAACGTAGCGCAACTTCCCCATATTGATGCCTGATAACTGAAAATGTAAGCAAGATGCACAAATTTACATCTTTGCATACAAATTTTATGGTACGCAGTATTGGACGCTTGCCCCAGTGGCGTGCTGTACATAGAAACATATTCATCCGATTTACTCCTCATTAAATCCAGCCAGAGATTTGGCGATGTGCTCTCACCTGGAGTAGCGTGGCTCATTCCACAATGCTGGATTTCCGACTCTCGGCTTGAAAGCAATGTGGTTTCTGATGTCCTGCTTCAGGTCATCACATCCCTATCTCTGTCCAAATTCATCACCATTTGCACACAAACGCTAACGCCGCCAAATAGGCTCGGGTTAAGTGAACTACAACCCCGTAATGATAGCCACTATTAACTTAGCTGCCAAAGAGCCTAGTGGGTTCTAACATACGCAGCACACTGGGTGAAGCTAGACTTCGCCTTATCCAGTCAGTCAGTCAGTGTTCTGCCAATTTAAGGGTTAATAGCCTAGTCATCAGGCGATTGGAAATAACCAACATTGTGTCTGTATAAATCGTCAGTTTCACAGTGCACTTGTTTCGAAGGTTTTCTGTTAACAGGTAGCAAACGTTTGCACTTGACAATAGAAGAAGATTTCCTTTTTCTTGTGATACAATTAAAAATGTATATGAATGAACAATTAATATAGTATGAACAAAAAACTAATTCAATTATACGGTCATATTTTTATCTTTTTAGGTCATATTTAAACCTTTTTTAGGTCATAAATGAATGCATATTTTCCATTTTTAGGTCATAGAAATCTGCCCCTTAATAATCAGCAATCTATGGGACTTAACTGTTTTATTATGTCAGATTTCCCTTAAAGTTCACATAGCTCATTCTTGTCCATTTTTCTACAATAATTTCTGTTCGTCTCTCTTTTTGGTTAGTCAGATATTAGGATTAATTATATTGGAAGTTTTTATTTTTTTAAAAACAAAATGTAGTATAATAATAACATATTCATGTGGGAACGGGATATGCACGATTTGTTTTACAGTTTAAACCTTGGCCGACTTTCTAAAATCATATTTACCAAGAAAGGCAATTATGCAAGATAACTTATATTGCGCCACTGCAACAATTATTCTCGAGGCGAGCTGTATTATAATACATTATGTTAATTATGTTTATAATCTGGTTCAAGTTGCTACTTGAATTATTTCCTCCGGACTCTATCAGATGAACTTTAGAACTAAGAAGCAATCCGAGCTACCCACTGGAAGTCATGTCTCAGAACTTTCGATGTCTATCATTATTAAAAGTTGCGGCTATTCTATATCAGAGTCTGTCAACATTCGATCGGATGTTGTGATAACACACGTTCCCACTCCAGAGCAAATTGCCAACACATTACTCACATATACCTATTATTAGAAGCGGAGGTTTGAATAAAAGTCAAAATTAACCCTTAAATGGAAAAGCACTTATTTCGCGTGTCAGTTCTTACTGACCGCACTGAAAACGATATCATACATAACTATTATTATTGGGCATATTGTGTAATTCTACACACATATAAGTAATTTCTACTCTTTTGTTTTCTTCACTTTATCAAATATTAAACAAAATAAACTAATTGATGTAACCTGTAGACTACATTTCGAATTTAAGGGTTATAAAACGCTCTAGCAGCCAAGTTTAATTTCACACAAAGCTGAAAAAATAGTCATAAATAAACAAAAGATGTAGCAATATCGATCATAATTTCGACTTCTGAGGAATTAGTTTAAGCAGTTCCTGAACCTGAACATAAGGACAATCAAGTAAATATGAATATAGGTGGGTGATTTTAAAATAGAGGCATAATGAAGGGAAGATGAAAGGGAAGTCTACTTTAAAAGGCGTTGATGACACATCCACTCTACAAGCAGGACTCATTGTTTGGCCAATTGCTTACAGCCTTTCTCTTTTGTTGTCAGTATAATGAAAGGTAATATAGCATTAAATAAAGAACTCTGAATTGATTACAATGAAGGTACAGACCTAACTACCTCTTTCAGCTGAGCAACGACTCCATTTTATGCGTGCTTTACCGCCGATAAATCAAGTAAAAAAAATACAACCACTTAATTAAAATTATAACAACTAACTAACTCAGTGGCGTTATCGAACCCGTGGGTTGATGGCCGCATGGACATAAACTCTCCATACATCCCTATGCTGAGCTAATGTTTTCCAATATCCTCTGAATAATATACTTCCCTCAAAGCATGGTTAATGTTATTATTCCACCTCATTCTCGGTCTAACAACTGTGCTTCTTCCCTCTGGTTTTGCTACTACAAGATTCCATGCACCTCTTTCATTCTCCATTCATGCCACATGCCCCTCCCATTGCAGTCTACGAGACTTAACCGTTCTTATCATATTTGGCTTCCTATTAAGACCGTTTACTTCGCTGTTAGGTAGTCTTCTCCATTCACTTGCCTGTTCAACTCTCTTTGGTCCATTTTTTTAAGAACTTCATTCTCAAATACTTGTAATCTACTTTCCTCCCTTAAAGGAAGAGTCCATATTTCGCATCCATATAATGTAACTGGTTGAATAATAGTTTTATATAGTTTCGGTTTAACGTTTTTTTAAAGGAGTTGGAACGACAAGAGTCCCTGTAATGCTTAATAGCACGCATTTCCAGAATTGAGCCTACATTTAATTTCTTCGTGCATCTCATTCCTACTTGTGATTATTGTTCCTAGGTATGCCTTTTTGAAATAAGCCACTTCTTCAAAATTCCCTATTTGTCATTAGCTATCCATTTTCATTATATAATGTATTTCCATGTGCGACCATATATTTAATTTTACTGATCTTTCCAGTCCCAATTTCCTAGTGTTACTCAATAGTGTGTGTGTTGGCCCCTGGTATCTCCTCATTATCGCCCAATAGCACTTCAACATCAGCATAAACTAACAGCTTATTAATACTATTGAGTTGGCCTTCTTCATTCTCCAAAGATTTGATGGCATGCTCTGGCACGAAATTGAATAGTGAGGAGATAGTGCATCTCCTTGCTTCAACACATTGTGGATTTCAGAAGTATCTACTCTATTTAGACACATTCGTATAATTTTGATTAACTTTGTAGGAATTCCGAACTCCAGCCACGGTAGCTACTATATAACTTACTGCACCTTAATTTGATCGTATACATTTTTGAAGTCTACGTATAGCTGAATGTACAGTACCATTACATATCCATTTATTTTCTAAAATATATATTACACTAAAAATATGCTCTGTTGCATATAATAATGTATTTTTGACCCAAAGCAATGTCAATTCTGTGGCCACAGGTAAACACATAAGTCTGAAAACATAACTTTTTAACGAGAGGTTATTAATATTCAAATAACTTATTCATAATCAGATATTTGCATCACATCTGAGATATCTACCATAAAAAATTAGTGTCAGTTAAAAATAATACGTATTAAGAGATCTCGGGCTATGTGGCTGTGGTCCATGACTGGTTTCTCTCTCATGATACAGAATCATATAGAAGAGGGGGGGGAAATATTTGTACTGGGATGCCTGAATGGCGCTATAGGTAGTGTACTAACATATAAAGTTTGCAAGTCTCGGATTCAAATTCCGATTAGTAGGCGTTCATCTATATATTATATATATTATCTATATATATTATATATTTCTTCTGTGCGCATTGAAAGTCATTGAACTCCTCCTTAAAGACTAGACCGATATTGATAATTTTTTGTGTATGTTTGAGCGAGTCCCTGGATGGTTTAGATCCACAATTGCACCATCTAAAACCATTAGGGGTAGGAATTCACCTGAAGTGAAAATTTGAAAATCTGAAAAAAATTGATGTTTCACAACGAAACTCAGTATATCTTATTAAAATAAACCGAGGTAGGTAACATCCAAAAATGAGCGAAATCCGACAAATAGAAATGGAGGTTTACAAGAAACCCGAAATTAAAAACTACATAAACGACTGGGCCGATTTTGATGAAAATGTTTATATGTGCTTGAATGGGTCCCTGGATGGTTTAGATTAACAATTGGACCGTCTAAAAACATTATGTGTAGGAACTCACATGAAGTGAAAATTTTGAAATCACTCTAGCGGTCATATTTTTCGATATTTCTCAACGAAACTCAGTATTTCCTACTAAAATAAGCCGAGGTATGAATTATCCAAATATGAGCGAAATCCGACAATTAGAAGTAGAGGTTTACCTGAAATCCGACATTAAAATGAACTAGCAACCGTCATGTTTGGTTCGTCTCAGCGTATACCATACAATTTAATTACCTTTAATATCTAACTTATATAGGCGTAGCAATGCACGCCGGATATTAGCTAGTTAACTCTGCCAGGTAAAATAAAGCTATTATTATTATTATTATTATTATTATTATTATTATTATTATATATAATTATCATAAGTAATGCCACGAGGTATTCCGATTTATCTAGAGGATTTGGAAACCAAGAGTCACATTTGTTAGGACTATTTAACGAATAAAATTAAGATGTTTACTCAAAGTCATTAGCCTATTTATATATACTTACCGATATTTTAAAATATTTACATATTTAATGTAAACGGCGATGTATGAAAACAAATCAGAAATGTCAGGTTATGTTCATTCACTGCAACTTGATCATATTATTTAAGCCAAATATGATCGCAGTTCTGTAAGAATGCAGCCTAGTGGAGAAATAATGAAAAGCATCAAACTATATATTAACAATCAACGTTATATGTTATTAATTTTTTTAAGGAAACAACTCAGTAAAATCAAGGAATCTGTTCATTGTTTGCTATATTCAATGTATTTGTTGGAAAAAATAGTGCTCTAAGCTATTCGGATTATTAAAAAGGAGGACTTTCTTTATCACAAAAGGAGGAGCTGATAAAGAGAAATCGATAAATATCGAGGTGAAACAAGTCTGTCATTAATGTAAAGCAAAATTCATTAAAGATTGATTGGTCATTGACTGCCATATGGGGCATGAGTTAAATAGTCATGTTCATTTTCGATGTCTATTAGAAGGGATAGATGAACATCTGTAAAAAATTCAAATATTTTTTTCATGAAAACGACCTCAATAGCCTCATTATTCCAGAATTAGCTAATAGTTCAAAAAATCATATCAAACCCATGTACAATGTGTTTTAACATCTAAACACAAGCGGAAATAAACTTGTATCCGGAGTGGGTGCTAGTCTAGATAATAGTGAAGAATTTGCCCTGATTTGTGAAATGCTAATTGAAATTAATAGAATAACAGATGATGCAAATAGCAGTTTAGGCAACCTGAGAAATGGTACAGACAGCATTTGAGCGTGAACACATTTCACCTTGACACAGCCGTAAATCGCGTGTTGGAGGACACCAGTTTTTATTAATGGCTGTCATCTCAGATGACGTCATTCACTCACCTGCTCCGTGAACTCTGTGAGGTCCCGCAAACTGATATTGTACACGATATTCCTGAAACAAAACAAACACAATTTTATTTTCATAGCCACTCAACTAGCTGATCAATTTATATCCTCAACAATAATTATTATTGAAATATGTATGCAATTATGTTTGAAAAGTTTCCAATATATATATTACTGTTCTGCCTTAGGGGAGGTCTTTCATTGCAATCATAGCATTTTCATGCGATGTTTTACAGCTTTACTAGGGAATTATTGGTGTGGTAGCTTCCTTTGATTTGCGATAATGATGATGGCCGGATGATTTTCGGGGTCTGCATAATAGTAATAGTGATGATGATGATGATAATAATAATAATAATAACAATAATAATAATATCCTCAAATCGTGGTCCAACTCAGGGTCGGGTCGAGGAATGAGATGAGATGAAGTCCCTATATTTATAGAGATCTGTGAACGACAAGGGTGTCGGCCGACCATTCCTGACGCACCGTCACAGGAGCGGTTAGCAGCGGAAAACGGGAGAAACACAAAAAAAAAAAAAAACTGCCCAAGCTCCGTTTCGCGTCACCGCGAAACCCACATGGAGTGGCCGAGACTCGATTTCGGGACCCCAGCGGCGAGATGCAAGCGTCTAACCGCTTGCGCCACGGAGCGCCAATAATAATAATAATAATAACCTATAATTATATATTGGCTTGGTAAAGAAAGTGCAAAATATAAACTAATAATGAAAATAATATTGATCATACGATAGGGATGTATGGAGAGATTATGCACGCAAGGCCATATTTCTACGGGTAGGGATAGTTCCCGTAAGATAGTCATACTTATTTGTTTCCACCTGTAGGATATGAACACCACTTGGAAGAAATAATGTACCTTAAGAAAACATGGAACGAGAAGTTGAGGCTGCTATTTAAACAAGAAGATTAACTCGCTAGATTATTAAAATTTTTGAGCTTTGGGGAAATCAGTGTTACATATTTAAACACAGCAGTGGGGGGTGTGTAAACGCAGTTCTCTCTCTCTCCCATCATTGTCCGGAAACAATACAGTCAGGGTGGACTTTCGCCAGATAAGTCTATTGTCCGATTTGTTGCATGGCCTCCTCTAATCAGAATCCTAGTTTCTGTATTGTGCGCCTGACTCTTGTTGCAGAAGGTCTGCGCTTTTTATCTGTTGTGATATTGATTGTCCATTGTACAATTCTTAGGCCTAACAAAATTACAAGAACTTGTGGTTTATAAACTTTCGCTGACTTATACTGGGTACACATTTGCTAAAACATAGAAACTTTTATTAAATATTTTAACTTTAGAAATATATCAAGCAAATTCCTACCAGGGACATGAAAAGAATGTTAAGTACAGAAATGGATGTTTTAAGAAGATCAGCTGGGAAATCTAGAATGGATAGAATACGAAATAAAGAAATAAGGGAAATTATGGGTGTTCAAGAGGAGCCGGACATCATAGGCATCATAGAAAAGAAAAGAATGGCAGTGGTATGGTCATGTCAAACGAATGCCAGAGCAAAGATTGCCAAGAATTGTTATGGAATGGATCCGAATGGAAAGGAGGAAGAGAGGAAGACCGAAGAAAACTTGGATAAAGGGGTACAAGCAGCTATGAATATCAGAGGAATGGAGGAAGATCGATGGATGGATAGAGAGGAATGGCGTTTGGTTTCCGAAAGACGGCGGCAGCTGCCATGATACCGGATGATGATGATGAGAAATATATCAATATCTTTAAACATTGTTATCACAATTAAGGTTATGTATTAGTTGTACATTAGAATGCAAGGTTGGGAAGTGGTTTTTACAGAAGTAACAATTTGCAGCCTTAAAGGACTGATTAGGACCGACTTGATATACAAGACATACATGAGTTATTTAATAATAATTAATCGGATCCCCAAAGCTATTTATAATTATATACCAAGAGGACGAAGATCACTGGGCCGTCCTATGAAACGCTGGAGGGAAAATTTTCTATAGGATCGTAACAGGCCTTGGCCTAATACTTGGAAGGAAGAAGAAGAATAATAACAATAATTAAGGTAACCATGTGCACAAATATGTTTTCATGTTATAAATATATTTTAAAGCATCTTTACAATAGTATAGGCCTATTACAATGCGAGGTTGGGAAGTGGTTTTTACAGAAGCGAGAGAAATGATTAAAACCGAGTGATAGTATCATCTCTAGTATTTGAGGCATACATCAATTTGGATATGATCATCATCACCATAGTCACTCCAAGGATTTAGGCAATTCATAATGCATCAGCCCAACGTTTTCTAGGTCTTCCGACATCACGTCTTCCTCTTGCTTAATAATTTCTTGCTAACAATGGATATCTCTCCATTCATGTGATCAAATCCACTTTTGTATATAATTCGTGACTTTATCCAATAAATGCTGCACTTTTAATTTTTCTCTTACATCTTCATTTCTAATTCTATCAAGTTTTGTACTTCTTTAACTTGTCTCAGGAACCTCATCTCCGCCGTCTGTATTCTATCTTTCTGTTTTTTCGTTGTAGCCCAAGTTTCACATCCATACAATATTGTGGGAATTGCCATAACTTTATACATTTTTATTTTTGTTTCTTTTTTAATTTTATTCTTGAATGTTATTTGTATTGTTCCACATACCGTCTGAAATGTATTTATTTTGGAATCAATGTCAATAAAGATATTTTATAAATCATAAATCTTTATATACGGTATATGCGAGTATATATATCATCCAGGGGTTATGCCTGTTGGCTCGTTCCGGTTTCATAAAAGCTACAATAGTTAAAATTGTTCAGGCCATCTTCTGTGATGTATATATATAATTCTTCTGTAGGCCCTACGTGTGGTTTGTCACTTAACTCCTCCTAACAACCGATCTTGATTAATTTTTATATGTGCCCGATTGGGTCCCTCGATGGTCTAGATTCACTATTGGACCCTCTAAAACCATTAGGTGTAGGAGTTCACCTGAAGTGAAAATTTAAAAATGGCTCTAGCTGTCACATTTTTTCGATGTTTCACAGCGAAACTCAGTATACCTATTAAAATAAACCGAGGTAGATATTATTAAAAAATGAGCAAAATCCGACAATTAGAAATATAGGTTTACTCGAAACCCGAAATTAAATACTGCCTAAACGACTGGACCGATTTTGATAATTTTTTGTGTGTGTATGAGAGAAGTCCTTGGATGGATTAAATTCACAATTGGACCCGGTAGGTGGCGCTGCGATCGGGTTACGGGATTATGTCAGTTTTGTAGTCAACTGCATTACCGACATATTCCGCATGACAACAATGTGACGTCGTCATGCACGCTTCTTGAGTCACCACAGATGACAGTGAGGAGTTATCTTGCGAACTTATTAATTACTAAATTTTATGGTAAAAAAGTAACTTATATTTTAACGTCCGGCCATGACACGAGAATTGAACGTTCGGGCAAGACAACGTCTACCGAGTCCGTTAGTAAATTGTAAATGTTGGTGATTCTTTATAACATGTGACGCGAAAAAAAATGTCTAACTTCCAATCATGCACCATGCGCATGTGCCAACAAACATGAAGCAGTTTACACCATGGAATCACGGGATGCAACCAACATATACAGGATATTTAACGAACCTAAAAGCCAACCTAACAGGCAATTTAAGTAATATAACCTGTGAAAGACCAATCTAAAAGCTAACGCAATTTAAGTACTCTAACCTGTGAAAGACCAACCTAAAAGCAACCTAACGCAATTTAAGCACTCTCCAACGTGTGAAATAATGCAACGCCCTAAAATAAATAGTAGGTTCTGAAATTCTGAAGTGCAAGTGTAGTGTACAGTTAATTAGTATATGCTCTATATTGGCTGCACTGGATATTTGTTAAAATCAATATGGCTGCCAGGTATTTATGCTACGTATGTAATTAAATATAATAGAAAAATGCTTTGAAATAATTGTTAGAAAAAATGTAAAAAATCATTGTAAATGGTATGAAATAATTTGAGAAATAAAACCTAAGAATAAAATTTGGCAGGAGTTTATGAAAGAATTAAAAAAGTCGCATCACATGATGCACAGAACAGTCAAAATAGTTAATGTTATCGATTGTTGGTATAATCTCTAATTGAAAGGGGTCAACAAATTGAAAGTTTCCAGCCTGTGGGTAAAAAATACCAACTGTTCAATCTGTTGCATTCAGCCGGTATTCAATTGTAATTACGTTTCAGAACTGAAACTGAAATTGACAGCAGATAAGTTTATTTTGAAAATGGCGGCACTGCAGTAACACCATTTCTCTGTTATTCCGGTAAACATGAGAATTCCCATCCTCGTGCGTAATTCACACAGAGCAAGGAACTACCTCTGTTATTACACCTGTTCTTGTCCAGACCATCCACTTAGGTCTAAATAACCTCCATATCATGCGAAATCGCGATAGAGAGACTCGTTCATTAATATTTGCTACTTCATGAAGTTTACATTAGCTTTAAATCTGTTACGCAGGAAATGCATAAACTAATCAATTTCCTTAGTAAGTCAAAATTGCGGTCTTATTTTGCTACTTTACAGAATAGGCCTAAGTTATATCTTTCTTTGACCAAATTCGATACTTAGGAAATCAACTGTGGTGTTAGACAAGAGCGTCCACTTTCACCTTTTAATATATCTTGATTATCACTACCAACAAGAAAGTAAAATTCAAGCAGCCGAGATGAAAATTTTTAAGAAGAGTAAAAGGATGCACTAGAATGGACCAGATAAGAAACGAGGATATCCATGAAGAACTGCAGATCTACTCCATAAATGAAAATATATTTAACAACAAGATTCAGTGGAAAAAACATGTAGAAAGAATGGATGGAAGTAGATTACCAAATAAAATCTTACATTATTTTAACGAGAGGAAGAAGAGATGTCGGACGTCCTCGGAGGAGATGGTCTTAGATCTTTTAGTGAAGACGGAACAGGCAACTAATGCCTAAACCAGGAAGTGAAGAAGAAGAATATATTTCATTTTGTATTGTATTGTAAGCCTATGTTTTCCCTTTACAGAAATTTAGGCGCTCTCCCCCTACAGGGAAGAATTTGAACCATACTAATTTAGTTACACTTCTTTTCGTACAGATGTCATTTTGAGTGGTCCATGGTCAGTGTTCCGCCTCATACTGACATCTAGGAAACCAAGGCAGTGCTAGGACGGGAAAATTCGGTAAATTTCGCTTAGAGGTCTTTTCATTCAGGCTTAAGGATGTTTTACGAGCCTGAAAATCTTCAGACTCGGGACCCACGGCTCGGAGGACTTGCTCCTTGGATTTTTCATAAAATGTTAAAATAGTAAAATAAGTACCAGATATTGCAGTCGTCCTCAACTAAATTAAACTTCTGTTTAAGAAACTTGGTCAAGCGGTGAAGACCTTTCAAAATCATCTTTCATCTTCTGCATTCTATTTGGTATTTACGGACCAACGGATCTGTGTTCCTTCAGCGCTGCAGTCGTTCTTAGAAAAGTTAATTCCTGTACTCACTCTATTCTACGCGCTTCCCTCTGACCATGTCAAATAGCAGCCACGATAACTTTTCGAGTAGGGATGTTACCAAACAGTGTCATGGATCTTGAATATTGAATCATGTAAAGTTAATTATTACTTCTTCATATTTAAGTAGGTCTAATGACGCTGATTGACTTTCATTGTTTGCTTAATAATATTTCTTTCGCCACTCGTGATACATCCTTCATGGTGAGTTGACAACACTGGACTGCAAGTGCAAATAATGTGTCCCCCAAGAAGGCTCAAAATTGCGAGTATTGGGAGGGGCGTAAAAAAGAGAGAGAGATAGGAATCCAGGGAGGGAAATGATTTTACCGAGGCAGTAAAGGAAATTGTGTTTAGTTCACATATCTTAACGGGGCACAAATCCGCTGGTCAGACAATACCTCAAATAATTTGAGTAGCAAATAGAATGCAGAAGATGAAACACGGTTTTGAAAGGCCTTCACAGTTTTAAACACTTAACGAAGTTTCTTAAACAGAAGTCTAATTTAGTTGAGAACGACTGCTAAATCAGGTAACAACTATATTACATAACATCAACGGTGTTGTACAATGATTTATATAAGTTTTGATTTTAATATATTGTCCCTCGCTACTAAGGAGTCGTTTTTCACTTTGTTTTGTTGTAAAAAACACAACACATGTTCACGTAAAACTCCACAATAACTTAATTTGATTCTCATAAACTTCCAATTACACTTCTTTAATAACTTGCTGCAATAATAATCTTGCTTTACACTTTATTTGCTGCACAATTATTTCCAGTCACCAATGATTTCGCTCGCTACAGTTTCTTCATACCATGGTACACTGTATCGCTGTTACAATATATTTGACTTTTTTCGACTCTGTCAACGCCCATATAGGCCCTAGCCAACTGTAGGAAATTTCTCAGCTTCCAACCGAGACTTTTCTAGTATGGAAACTTCCGAAATCGAAGCCTCTGACAGGAGAGATATTAGCTAGTAATTTATAGTCTTAAAGTTTATTTCAGGTGACTAAATCAATCTCTTTTCAAGCTAAAAATCCGAAATATAGTTGTTATATATGAATCAAAACAAATTAATTATAACAAACACTATATATTTAAATGCATGACAATTATACATGTTAAAATCTCGATGAAAAACATGGAAATGTATAGAATGCTGACCGAATCATTGTTGGATTCATTATTCCCCGGGGAATGTTACATTATATCTAAACCAATTTATATTTTTATAGACAAATGATTGATACAGGCCTATACTTAGTATCAAATATAAAAAAGTGATGGTTGTTTCAATTAACAATATTCATCAGTTGCGTTTGATGGGATAAATAAATGAAACCTCTAGGGCAGATGACAACGTTTCGGCTGCTCCTCCCTGGATCCACAGCAGTGATAAATGAACGTTCGGTTCAAAGTGAACCACCAGTTCTATCTCCCATAGTTATGCCGGGATGCGTTATTTTTTTGGTGTAGCAAAACACCATCAGCCTCAATGCTCGAAATTCAGTACATGCCTGCATGCCATCTCTCTCCTCATACACACACGCAAACTCACAAGCACAGGCAGTTCGCTTTGTAGACTGTACACCTAGTATTTATATCGACTTCCATACATCTAAAATACTTTTTTTTTCTCCTATTTTATTTTAAAACAGGGTTTTCAAAATGTCTCCCATCTCCAGCAGTTTTTAAGCTTTTTAATGAATTCCGAATGAATTAAGAATATTGAAATTGTTTTCATCAAAATCATTTTGAAAAGAAAGTACACACACACACACACACACACACACACACATATATATATATATATATATATATATATATAATAAAAATGAATAAGATACACAAAGAAATAAAACATAGCCTCAATTCTTGAAATGCATGATATGCATTACAAGGAGTCTTGTCGTACCAACTCCGTTAAAAAACGTTAAACTGAAAATATATACAACTGTTATTCTCCCAGTTATATTATATGGATGCGAAATACGAACTCTTACTTTAAGGGAGGAAAGGAGGATTACGACCTTGTCGTTGGTAGGGGTGCTTGTGAATCACAATGATCCTTTGGGCTATGCCAGCAGTAGCTTAGCTACAGATAGGGCCTCCCAAGCTGGGACAGGCCAAAGGTGAGTGATCAGACTAAGAAGCAATCCAGATGGGTAGATCAGGCTCAACAGCTGTGGTGAAAGCAACTGATCTAGGGGACGGAAACCCCGAAATCAAATGACCTGGTCCTCCGAGCTGGGGGTTGGGCGTTAGGCCAGCAACCTATCACTGTGAAAAGCTTTCCCGTACATCATCTCAACTAAGTACAGCCGGGGAAGAAGTGGCGTAAACTGGTTGAGAAGGCCAAGACATTCCACTGGAAGTCGTAGAGCCTGACGAAGAAGAAGAAGGAGATTACGAGTATTTAAGAATGTTTGACCAAAGAGAGATGAAGAGACAGGTGAATGAAGGAGATTTCATAACAGTGAACTATAGAGTCTTTATAGGAAGACAGATATAATAACAACAGTTAAGTCTCGTAGACTGCGATTAGCAGGACATGTGGCACGAATGAAAACTTGCAAGCTTCTTGTATGAAAACTAGAGGGTAATCGCCCAAGATATGGTGGGAGAATAACATCAACCATGTTTTCAGGGACGTATATGATATACAGGGGGGCTGAGGAATTCGGTTAGTTTACGCAATTCCTGCGTGACGAAATTTTTTGTTACGAATTATTTTTACTCTTTTTTACAATCGTCTCCCCTTAAGAAGTCACTTAAGACCGACCAAGATAACATTAGACATAAATCAATAAAAACTAAATAATAATAATATTATTAACTTTATTTTTGTTATTGGTACGCATCACATATATAGAGTCGAGAAGAAATTCAAACCCTGGACTTATCTTTACGACTGAGAAAATACCCCCGTCAATTTGATCGGCACCATGCTCAAATTCAGGACTTCCAGAATACGAATTACAAACTCGTTCGGTTTCAGGGATTATATATTTTCTAATGTTCCTCTCCATGAGTCAAGGAATATAAACGATTTTTGACAAATTAAAAAAATTTCAATCTGATATAATTGTTTGGAAAAAAATTTAGATATGAAGATTGTTCCAGATTTTAAAAATCTTCTCTGCTATGATTGACGAGTTTAATGACGTCAGTGGGTGGGAAGAGAAGGACAATTTGTAAGAGGAAATCATCATTCACATTGTGGGTGTCATTTTGTATCCGCTGTAAATCTTCTTCCTTCCCCCGCAGTTTGGAAACCTGTTTCTCACCCATAAACTTATGTATGTTATCTCCATAAGACATAAGCTGAAAACCGTCCACTTTTTTTTAATTGACCTTCGAAAGACATGCTCGGCGTGTATAACAGCCAATCACATAGAGATAATAATACTACATAGAGACATAATAAATAATAATAATAATAATAATATATAATAATATATAATAATAATAATAATAATCATAATCTTATATTTATTAGGAATTTCTCTACAATACATTATTTTTCCAGCAACCCACTGTAAATTCGACCTCTTTTCATACAATCCTTTTCTCTGCAACACTCTCTCTTTCTCAGTATTATTTATCCATCTAATTAGACTTATTTATTCAAAAAACTGTGGAAATTGGTGTAATATACCTCATATTTCAAGGAATGTGTGTGTATTTGGTCTAATGATAAATCAAGATAAAAACAAATATCTAAAATGTAGTAATTTTTACCAGAAAATTGGAAAATCTACAAATTTATGACATGCAAATTAACACAGTAGAATCATTTAAATACCTAGGTACCAAAGTAAATGGACATAATGCATTAGAAGAGGGAAATAAGGAAAGATTGGTAAATGGGAATGAAGCTTATTTTGCAAATAGAACCTTATTTTTAAAGTATTGAAATTCCTTTTGTTTCATAGCTACCAATGTTGTATGCGGGAAAGTCAATTATACTTAGTTTCTGATCAAATACATAAAGGATTTAAAGAAGTATTATCTAACACATTTTTTAAATACTTCTAAGAGTGCCTTATGTTTTGTTTCATATAGTTATTTTATTAACGGTCCTATCATTGTATGTAAAATTAGTTTCTATAAGAATCCACCCCTGAGCACAAGACCTGGCCTCATTCAGGGGTTGCTACATTAAATTACTTATGTATCATTAATTGTATTTCAATAGTTTTCTAGCAATAAATTATTTTGATTTGATTGTTAATCGTCTCGACACCACACTCCTGTGCACTCCTTGGACCCACTATTCTTTTCATCTCCCCCTTTTTCCCGTTGTCTTGGGTTTCAAAATGTAATATCATCGTAAGTATCCTATTATCTGATATCCCTTTTACGTGATACCATTTCAGTCTTTTTTCTTCAATAGTTGGTATAACATATTTTCTGAGCATCAACTATTTCTCTAATTTTAGCATTGCTAATTTTTTGTCATCTTGAATTTCTAGAGGCCATCCTGTAGAAGTCCATCTCTGTCACCAATTCACCACTTCTTAAAACTTTCCCTCATTTGTCATTAATTTTCCACTTCCACTAACTATATCATGTATTTTATGTGTTCCAATTCCAGTTCATTAGTGAACAAAATAAGTGGAAGAATAATAGTTCACATATTTTTAGTTTAACTTTTTTTAGAGAAATTGGGATGACAAGAATTCCTGTAATGAATAATACCTTACATTTCTTTCTCCAGCCCATTTCTGTTTGTAATTATTGTTCCTATTAATTTGAATTCAGCTATTTCTTCAAGATTTCCACCCCCGTCATTGACTGTTCAATTAAACCATATAATGTATTTTTTATGTGATATTAAGTTCCAACCCCAATTTCTTAATATTAATCAAACAGAATTGGATGTTTTGGGTCAAACTAATAATTTATTTCTTTCAGAGAAATTATGATATTGAGTAACATCTCGAACCACGGAACCCTCTTCAGGACCCCCAGTGAGTCGAGATACAAGTTCCGAAACGCTGAAAAAAAATCTAATATAAAAATGAATGTTTGTTCGTATTTTATGCTCTGCCATATAGTTCATCCTATTCTGATGGGACTTTTGAAAAATGTTCCGGAGTTTCCCGGGAAGGTTATAGGCTATAAGAGAGTTTGTAATACTCAACCCCTTCAACCATAAAAATCACCCCCTTTGTCGTGATAAAGTGAAAAAAAAAGTAACTATTTGGTCGTTTAAATGGCTTACGCTACCTAAACCATAACACATGCACAAAATTAATGTACACAGAATTTAATATCTCAAAAAAACTCTTCAAAAAATCCTCGACAGCATATGTTTATCTTTTAGGGACAACTCACAATAACCATTTTTTTTTTTCATTGATGCCAAGAAGAACGGGATAAGTAGATTCCCGAGCAAGCGTAGCAGCGCACGCCGGGTATTAGTTAATGTGTGTGTTGCACATATATATAATCATTCTAAGGCGCGACAACTTCAAAGGTGAAAGTTTTGACCTTCTCAACAATCCTCCTCCATGCCAATCTGTCTCTTGCCATATTCAAGTTAGTCACTTTCATTTTCTTTAGATCGTTCATTGTGTCATCCACTCATGTTATCTTCGGTCTTCCTACTGCTCTTGCTCTGCCTCTGTAGGTTTCCATTTATAGAGTTTCTTATCCAATTTCTGATCATCCATTCTTATTAAATGTTCCAGCCAACCAATTCTGAGTGATCTTATATGGTTTACTATATTCTGATTTTTGATTTATTTATTTAGTTCGTTATTTGTTTTGAATCTCCAACAGTTATCATTTCCTCTATTTGGTTCAAATATTCTTCTTTGAATTTTCCTTTTAAAAAAATAACAATTTCTGTTTTATTTTTTATTTTAGGACCCAAGCTTCACTAGCATATGTACCTACTGGCTTAATAAGTGATTTGAATAATCTTATTTTTGCTGTTATTGATATTAATTTACTTTGAAATAAGGTTCTATTTGCAAAATATGTTATATTCCCATTTACCAATCTTACATTAATTTCCTCTTCTAATGCATTATGTCCGTTTACTTTAGTACCTAGGCATTTAAATATTTAAATGATTCTACTGTGTTAATTTACATGTCATCAATTGTAGATTTTCCAATTTTCTGGTAAAATTACTACATTTTAGATATTTTGTTTTTATCTTGATTTATCATTAGACCAAATACACACACATCCCTTGAAATATTGAGGTATATTACACAATTTTCCACAGTTTTTGAAATAAATAAGTCTAATAGATGGATAAATATTCCATTTAATTTGAGGATGTCACAGATGTGGTGTATGGAAAAGGAAAAAGCTTGATGCACGCATGTTATTTAGGAAAATGCCTGCTGTCAGAAAAAAAGCACTCTACATGAAATTGATAGTAAAGATGGATGAGGTTGGAGCTCATCCTGGTAGTTGGGCCGCTGCCAACTCATCGCTCTGGTGGTCACAAAGAATTGCATGATGGACGCCGCAGAGAACTTCTCTTTTCTTCTCCACACTATAAATCTTCAATCGAAAAGAAGACAGAAAATAGAGGAAGCCTATGCGAACGCATAAAAAAAGAGAAAGAGGAATCCATATACGATGGAAAGAGGCGATAAAGAAGGTGCCCTGGGAAAATGGGCAGTATAAAAGAAGGAAGAAAAAATCTTAAAGCAGGCCTGTCTAACTGCAAGACTGCTTCAGAATTACATTTTGTATTTAACCCTTTAATTGGCAAAACACTAAGTTCTCGTGCCAGTTATTTAAATGCGTCGGACCGCACTGAAAACAAAATCACGCATGACTTTATTATTAGGATTATTGCGTAATTCGACACGCATCGCCATATTTGTACACTTTCTGAGCAACAACTTCAGGTACAACTTTTTAAATTTCAGGACACTTCAGTCACTAGGCCTACTTGATATACCTCTTGAGCTGATTCAGTAAAATGTTTCTTCGATGACCATATGTTCGTGATAGATTATGTGAAAAAAAAACAACAAATTATATCCTGCATTCAAAATATTACACGTATAAAAATAAATCTGAGAGGGTAGATTTTAGATTTTTGTATTGAAATGACTACTTGCACTTACAATTTGCACTTCCTGATTCATTTCAGAAGATGAGAAAATGTACGAAAATGTAGATACGTGAAGACAATAATTATAAGACCAATATATTATAAAAAAATTATAATTTTTATTCGGAATATTCCACACTACAGTGGTTCTTCTTCAACCCAAAGTGATTTGTCTATCTAATGAATCATATGCTCCTTTCTTCCATAATCTTTACTCCATCCATTCAAAGTTTTCTTGGTTTACCTCTTCCTTTCCTTCCTGTAGCAACCACATTTGAAGGACACTTCTCGAGTATTTTATCATCTTCCATTAAAAAAATAATTCAGACTAAATAGCTTAAGATATATAAAAATACATTAGAATCAGATATATTTTTTTATTATGAGTTGTTATCCATGTTCACAAACCGACTACTGTTAAGACAGTTTAAAAATGTTGACTCCATTGAGAATCACGCGCACCAAGTCGATTAGAAAACAAATCATCATCATCCGGTATCAATGCAGCTGCCGCAGTCTTCCGGAAACCAAACGCCATTCCTCTCTGTCCATCCATCTATCTTCCTCCAATCCTCAAATATTCATAGCCGCTTGTACCCCTTCTATCCAAGTTTTCTTCGGTCTTCCTCTCTTCCTTCTTTCCATTGAGATCAATTCCATAACAATTTTAGGCAATATTTGCTGTGCATTCTTTTGACATGGCCATACCACTGTAATATTTTCTTTTCTATAACGTCTTAGAAACAAATGAATAAGTTATAAAATATAGTATATTGCGATACGAACGTGGTAAACACTTGATACAGATGGAGGAAAAGTTAAAAAAAACAAGGAGCTTGAGATTCCGTTATGTGTTTGCCACATGTGTATTGCTTACTATTTTTTGCACTATGTGTATTTATTTTACTAATTAAGATATTAGCTAAAATATTTTTTTTTTCCAAATGCCCCAGGTTTGTATTTCGATATTCCTGGTCTCTCCTGGCATGGCGTACTTGTAACCCACTTCTGAGGTTGGGGCGCCTGGAAGGCGGGGTTACGTTGCCCCGATGATATGATGGGTGATGATAATGATAATGGTGCGCCAGGAGAGTCCCTAATCCTAAGCTTAACGTAAGATGAATATGAATGATGATGATTGCGATGGCCATATGATTTCGGGGACCGTTTGGGCCTTAAAGTTTTCCTGACATTTGTCTTACAGGTGAGGAAAAACCCCGATAAAAACCTCACCCAGAAAAACTGTCCCGACCGGGGATCGAACCCGGGCCCGCTGGATGATAAGGCAGCACGCTACCCCGAGACCACAGCGGTGGACATCAGCTAAAATATTAATATATATAATTGAAGATAAATGTTAGATTTCAGAAGATGAATCGGCTATATGTGTTGCTATGGAGAAAAAATAAGTATTATTGGTCATGTCGCCATCTTATATTTGTTAAAACTGTAAAACCAATTTTATTTGGGATTTATTTCTGATTATGGAGAAAGTTTTAGACTATGTGTGCAGTGATGATGAAATAGAAGAGGCGTGGAAAGCTGGATCCGATGAATTAATACCGAAATTAATACAAACTGCGTATCACTATCAGTATTTCAAAATATTTTTTTTTACTTACAGCACTAGTGCTTTTGGTCATTTTTAAAGTATTGAAATTTTGTTTTCATAGCTACCAAGGTTGTATGCGGATATGTCAAATTTCGATGCACATCAAGAATAACAGTAAGTATACAAATATTAATTACATAGTGCAAAAACTATATAACTTTATACTTAGTTCTGGTCTCAGAAAATGTTCTTGACTTATTATTAATTCTTAAAATATATGGGACATTTTTTTTTTCAAAGTAGAGATAATCTTTGTGGAATAGAACAAAGAATGTATAAAAGGAAATGGAAACAGAAAACGAAGAAATGTAAAGAAACAGAAGGCGAGTTATGTAAAAAGAGAAGATATAAAAAATATAGTTCAAAGTGTGGAAGAAGGGTCTGTGGAAAAGAGGAGAATTTAATGGCATACCAGGGGAAAATTGTAAAATTGTGAAAAGAAGACAAAGGAAGAAATGAGACGCGGTTCTAAAATACGGCAAGTATAGACCAGGGATGTATGAAAATTCTATTTTTAAAAGAAAATTTACCTCAAGAATGAGCAAGTTGTCACAAGAGTCTAAATTCTAACCTTAGATTATCATCATCGTCCATTTTTTTTTACTATTCAGATCATTAGCAATTTAGGTATAGAAGATGTTCTCATTAAAGAATTTTGAAAACAAAAATTGCGCCATAGTGCGTTTTATCGTACTTGCAGCAATGGCGACCATAATTGAAAGTTCAACTTCCTACATTTCGGGGTTGCCAACCTAAATAACTATACGCGTACTGTAATATTACATATTACAAACCACGACGTGTGATCTGCAACAGCAGTCCTCCCGGCTAGACTCAAGGAGCCCGTGGACCAACTTGTGGGGTCGTCAGGAATGAGCGGCCTGATGTACTATGTAGCTCAGCAATTTCCCCTGAAGTTGCAACTCCAACACCTTCTCACTGAGGTGTTGGTTAAATTGCCCCGTGAACTTGAACGTGACCGCGATGTAGATAAGGGAGGACAAGAATTCTGGGACTGGGAGTATGGTCTTCTGGCTGAGGTATCCCAAGGGGTGGTGGAATGGGTCCAGATGTGGGAAGTAAAACCACTGCCCTCTATGTATACTACGTACAATGTATATACAAACATATATCCAAAAGGTAGTGTTAATATACATTATACGAAAGAAATCACTGAATTGTAAATGAACTGAACTTTATTTGAAACAATATAAAACAAATATCTACTTGCCGTCATTTTATGAATGATTGGTGTCACGGCCTGCTGTAGTTTCAACTAATAAACATTGGCCACACTGTTAACATTAGTCAGTTGTTTATAATGAACACAAATATTTCCAACAAAGATGTTATTATTTTACTATTATTTATTATTATCAAAGCATCATCGCGTAAAAAAATAATGTACAACGCACGTTTGTAAAGTGTTTTACAGAATCTCGGAAATTAAAAAACCTCGCTAACGGTCGGGTTTTAAACATTTTCCTCGCTTCTATAAAAACCCACTTCCCAACCTCGCATTGTAATATACTATTTTGCTTCTTTATTTCGAGTGTGTAGCGAGCGAATTACATTTTCTTACACGCTTAAAAGTAAAATCGTTATTCGACCAATGAAAATGCAGTCATGCATCTGGTTTGTTTACATTACAACTGGAACTTAGCTCGGAAGAGGTGTAAGCAAAATCAAACAATACATTCGATTTGCTGAGGAATTTGTTTATGTTGATGCTTCCTGCGTGACGGACTTTTGTATTTTTTAATGAATAGGCATGTAAAACTGCACGTGGGGTATTTGGAATTTGTACAGTAGTAGAAGTGGGCTGTACCAATCATAAACCACAAAGCTGCTGCATGTATTCTCGAATATCAGTTACTGATAAAGCGGTAGTTAGCGCCAAAAGCGTTGAGTAATAATATAATAAAAAATTTGCTGAAGAGTAAAAAAAATAAAAAAGGGTAGTAGGAGCTTTGATCGTGCTTTAGGGTGTATCAAAGACATGAAACGTGGTAAATATTGTCGGATTTTAGCACATTGAAGAGGAGCTCTTGCTAAATCAGCAAGCAATTCACTTGCTTTCTGCTCGAGTAGTGACCACACAATGCATTCACAGCAAATTGCGCGCGCCAACCAGAACCCAAAGCCCCGCAATTTAACACTCGCAACAACACAATGAAAACTGCTAACACTATTGCCTTTTAATTAACACCCTTTAAAAACACTATTCTAATGCACCTACGGTTTCTTCAAATTTTACTGATGTGAAGAGAGTGGATTTTTTATTCTGAAAGTTAAGACTGCAACATAGTATAATGATAAAAATTAATTTAATAAGTCTTTATATCCAATCAAACTAAACCAATTAACTAACTAACTCACTGGCACTATCGAACTCGTAGGTCCATGGTGGCATTGACATAAGCTCTCCATATAATACCTATCCTGAGCTAATGTTTACAATCAGTCCCTGTATAATCTACTTCCCTCAAATCATGATTAATGTTATTCTTCCACCTTACTCTTGGTCTACCAACTGGGCGTTTTCTCTCTTGTTTTCCTACAACAAACCCCCATGCAAGTATTTCATTCCCCTGCCTATCGCAGTCTACGAGACTTAATTGTTCTCATTATATCTGACTTCTTATAAAAGAACATTTAATTCATTGTTATGTATACGTATCTTCTCCATTCACCTGTCTTGTCATCTCTCTTTGGTCCAAAAATTATCCTAAGAACCTTATTCTCAATACTCGAAATCTCCTTTCCTCCTTTAAAGTAAGAGTCCATGTTTCGCATCCATGTAATATAACTGATAGAATAACGGTTTTATGTATTTTTAACATGTTTTGAAAGGATTTGTGGGACGACAAAGAGTTGCTGTATTGCAAAATAGCATGTATTTCCAGAATTGAGCCTATGTTTAAATTTCTTTCTGCATCTTATTCTTATTTGTTATTATTTTTCCTAGGTATTTGAATTCAACCACTTCTTCAAAACTTTCATCATTTGTCACTAACTGTCCATCTCCATTATATAACATACACGGTGATTACAAATGATTGGAGCGATTTCATGATTTTATTGTAGCGATCTTATTTGACATATCTTCACAGAACTTTAAAGTTATGTATAAAAAACTCATAAGGTTTTTTTTGTTTTCTCTCGCAGCCGTGTTTCAGCTTTAAACCGAGAGAGCGCAGCAGTTATCAAAGATGGAGACAGGCGAGGAGAAAGCATATGCTGTGCTTGGCATTTCATTCAACTCAATCTGTGATACTGTGCAACGACACTTCAGAACGAAGTTCGAGAAAGATGCACCGAGTGCCAACTCCATTCGGCGATGGTATGCGCAATTTAATGCTACAGGATGCCTCTGTAAAAGGAAATCAACGGGTCGTCCTTCAGTGAGTGAAGAAAAGGTTGAGAGTGTGCGGATGAGTTTCACACGTAGCCCACAGAAATCAACACGAAAAGCGAGCAGAGAGCTGAACATTCCACAACCGACCGTTTTGGAGAGATCTTGCGGAAAAGATTGAAGCATAAAACCTTACCACTTGCAATTTCTACAAGCCCTTACGCCCATTGACAAAGTGAGTCGGTTTGAATTTTGTACACAAATGCAGCAGTTTAGGATGAGGATGGTTTTTGTGAGAAAATTGTCTTCAGTGACGAAGCAACATTCTTTGTGAATGGCAAAGTGAACAAAACAACAATGTGCGAATCTGGGGCACAGAAAAATCCCCGCGTTATTGTGCGGCACATTCGCGACTCCCCAAAAGTTTAGTGTGTTCTGTGCGGTTTCTCAGTTCAAAGTTTATGGCCCTTTTTTCTTCTGCGAGCAGAACGTTACAGGACACGTGTACCTGGACATGCTCGAAAATTGGCTCATGCCGCAGCTGACGACCGACAGTGAGACCTTCATCTACCAGCAGGATGGTGCTCCACCACACTTCCATCACGATGTTCGTGAATTTTTAAACATGAGATTGCCAAACCGATGGATCGGTCGCAGTGGAGAGAATGATCAGAAATTGTTGTCATGGCCTCCACGCTCCCCCGATTTGACGCCGTGCGATTTTTTTGTTTGGGGGTATGTGAAAGATTCAGTGTTTGTGCCTCCTTTACCAGTAGACTTACCAGAACTGCGAGCTCGCATAATCAATGCCTTTGAACAAATTAATAGGGACATGTTACGTCGAGTATGGGACCGAACTTGATTACAGACTTGATATCTGCAGAATCACCAAGGGGGAGCATATGGAGCACCTGTAACATCTCAAAAAAAACCTGGGAAGTTGCTCTATGTATCTGTAAAAGTTCGTGAAATATGTCGAATACTACAGCTACCATAAAAGTCATGAATCGCTCCAATCATTTGTAATCACCCTGTAATTTCTATATGTGACCATATATTTAGTTTTATTGATATTTGCTTCCAGTCCCAACTTCTTAGTGCTTCTCAATAGTGTGTCCGTGTTGGCCTTTAGAAAGTCCTCCCTATCGCCCAATAGCACTACAACATCAGCATTTATAATCAATCAACTGGATTTTTTTATAATATAACTTACAAAAACGTTTCTCAATAATTTTTTGTGTGGGATCTAGCAATATTAGATATTACATGTATATTACACATCTTACTTTTAAATAAAAATAAATAATGTTCTGTTCACATGCTATTTAAGGCTACATGCCTTATCCAACATAGAATAAATAAACCCATCACTTCAGGTCGCGGTAGACTAGTGATTAAGTTCCTTTCCTCTGGTCTCGAGGGTCCCGGTTTCAACCGGTTCGGTGTCGATAAATTGTTTCTTGGATGGAAAAATCCAAGGAGCAAGTCCTTCGGAAAGGACTTCAAGCAGTGGGTCCTGAGACTGAAGATTTTTCAGGTTCGTAAAAGATATTTAAGCCTGAATAAAGAGGCCTCTATAGCAATATTTACCGAATCACTTCATCCTAGTAATATTTCAGTTTGCCTGCTAGATATCTCATTGTGTCGATATGTTGACCATATGTGACAACTTTGGGAATAAATGTAACTAAATTAACTTGGTCTAGTAGGCCTATAGTCGCCTCAGTCACTTAGTTTCCAGGCGGCATCAAAGGCAACTTTCCTATCTGGGTTAAAAAATACATTGTTATACTGCCAGGCAGAGCCGGGGAGTTGTTGTTAGAGGCTTCTAAGACTCCGCTCCAATCACCAAGAAACTGAAAACACTTCTCTGCCAATGATGTACATGTTATTTTTAAATGACGTTTTCCATGTTTACTCCACGTGAATATAATTATTGTTAACTTTTGTCTTTTGCAATATATTTTAGTTGGTAAACATTATTCCAGTGACAACACCGCTTGATATGCTAAAATCATCGTTTCCCAACCTGTGGTTTCCGAACCCCCAGGGGGTTCGCCAAATATTTCAAAGAGTACGCCAACACTTTTCAGTAATGGCGGGTTTTGAGGTTTAGGTCTATTATTGTTTCCTTAATTTCTGCAGCATTGTAAAATAATAATTAATAATAATAATAATAATAATAATAATAATAATAATAATTAATAATCCTTAACCGGTGTGGAAAGCAATGGGAAGCTTACTACACCTATAATCCCCTAGTAAAACTGCAAAGCATAGCATGAAAATGCTATGACTGCAGTGAAAGACCTGCCCTCGTTCAGAATACTATGGATGGAAATAATAAAAATAATAATATGTATTATTATAATTATATTATTATTTTAAAATTAAATTAGCCCTATAATGTCCCTCGATACATATGTGTAACATCGGGAATGATCACATTATTTCCAAAATAAATTAATATTTACTGCGAATGCCTTGATTTACAGTTATGTAACAACGTTAGGAATGCATTTGATTTCGCTACAACTAGACCTACACGTTGTGTAACTTTTAAGCCGTAACTAGAGTAACTTTAGGTTTTAACCGTTAAGAGTTAAGTTAATTTAAGGTTATTAAACCTTTTACTTGGAATTAAATGTTATGCATGTCTACTGTATGTATATTTAAAAGTCAGTGGTTCACCCAACTCAGATGGTTGTGGAATGGGTTCGCGAGTCGAAAAAGGTTGGGAAACCGCTGTGCTAAATACCATAAAACGAAGCTCCTGTAAACTAAATGAATGAGCTGACTATAACTCCTAACAAAGGAAAGGCTAAGGTTGTTACGTCATTGTAGATGGATGCACTGCAGTATTTACATTTGTCGTCATAGATAATGTTTTAACTGAAAAAGGAGTATCTTGTACAATTCCACTGTTTGTCGACAGAAATCGTGAGTGAATCTAGAAAAGTCACTATTATTAGAATGAAAAAATAAAAAAAAAGTTGATAAATATAATGTTTGGTTGATGTCATTGAGTTTCCCAAGTGACACATGGGCACACACGCGAAGCATTCCTGCTGTGAGGGTAAACATAATATACCAGCTTAGCTGAATAAATAACAGAAAAGTACGCGTGCGGTTCCCCCGAGTAAGATAGCCACCCAACATCATCGTACATCTTTCAGAACACGGTTGTGCAAGTCACGGAAAGTCGCAAATAGAATAACCTGGAACACGACAAATCTAGCTTCCACCAATATCCAACTTACTTTTAATTCCAGAATCGTCACAAGCAAAACTTATTATTTTCTTAATTAAACCTTCGTAAGTTGAATTTGATTATCTTAGAATCAAACAACAAGACAGGATAAATAAAGAAATTAATTCCTTTTGAGAGAAATGAATGGCACCACATCTGTTGTTTAAGAGGATTGAAAATCAAACTCTTAAATTATATGGCCATGTACAGAGAATGCAAGATGAAAGATGGCCAAAAAATATATACCAATGGTCACCCCCTGGAAGAAATAAACGTGGCAGATCAAGATGGAAATGGAAAACATATGTCAGAACTATAATGGATGATAGGAATTTGGAAGAAGGAGATTGGAATGATAGAGATAAATGGAAACTGAAGACGGCAAACCTATAAGTGGGGGAAAGCCGAAGAAGAAGTATCCTTTATAATGGTGACTCCGTGGCGCTAGCAGTTAGATGCTCGCCTCTCGCCGCTGGGATCCTGAAACGAGTCTCGGTCACTCCATGTGGGTCTTGGTGGACGAAACGGAGCTCGGGCAGGTTATTCTCGGGGTTTCTCCCGTTTTCCACTGCCACAATTTCATTCCACCATTTCTCCATACTCATATCCATTTCGTTTCATTTCATTCATCTGCTGCCCTGTGATGGTGCGTCAGGCGTGGTCTGCCGGCAACCTTATCATTCACAGACATCTCTATATATATAGGGACTCATCTCATCTCATCCCTTGACCTGACCCTGAGTTGGACACGAGTTAAGGATATTTATATATTTTTATTTAATCCTTCATAATTCATATGTATATAATTCTTCTGTACGTGTTTTTGTCACTGAACTCCTCCTAAACGGCAGGATCGATTTTGTTGAAATGTTTTGTATATTTGAGTGGGTCCCTTGATGCTTTAGATTCACAATTGGACCCTAATAAGCCCCATTATACGTAGGAGTTCACCTGATTTCAAAATTTAAAAAATCGCTCTAGCGACCACAATTGTCGATGTTTCACAACGAAACTCAGTATACCCTATTAAAATAAACCGAGGTAGGCATTATACAAAAATGAGCGAAATCCGACAATAGAAGTGGAGGTTTACCTGAAATTGATAAAGTTTTAAATTGGTATGGGCATGTTAAAACGAAAGCAAGAAAAAATGCCGCCCAGAAATACATTGGAATGGTGTCTAGCAGGAAGAAGAAAGTAAGGAAAGTTTCGAAAACTCGTCGATGCAAGAAATAATAGGAATGATAACAAGACGACCGTAGGACATGGAGTGGATGGAAAGGGACGAGTGAAGGAGTAAAATAAAACCTTAGGCACAGATATATTAGCAAACCTTGAAAATCTGTATTATAAGTAAATAAATAATAAAAAATATTAGAAAAAAAAAAGAGAAAGACGTTTGAAATGGTATGGGCACCTTATAAGATTGGAAAAAAGATTGAATACCAAGAAGATCCTTGATTGGAAAGCTAATGGTCGAAGTGGAAGAGGCAGTCCTAGAGAACGTTAGATAGATGGAGTAGGAGAAGTATGGAAGCTATAAATATGAGAGAAGAAAGTGTTTTTAGACAGGAACCTCTGGGCGATAATCACTTTGGTTGAAGGAGAAACACTGTATAGTGGAATATTCCTTAAATATATTTATTATTATTATTATTTATTATTATTATTATTATTATTATTATTATATGTCCACCGCTGTGGTCTCGAGGGTAGCGTGCTTGTCTTGCCACGCAGCGGGCCCGGGTTCGATTCCCGGTCGGGACAGGCTCCTGGGTGAGTGTTTTTTTCGGGGTTTTTCCTCACCTGTAAGACATATGTCAAGAAGCTTAGGGCCCAACAGTACCCGAAAATCATCCGGCCATCATCATCATCCTTTCATTATCATGATCACCAGCCTTCACCGGTGTGGAAAGCAACGGAAAGCTACCACACCTATAATTCCCTAGTAAAGCTGCAAAGCATAGCATCCAGTTGTTCTGGTATATATGCATACAATCAATGACACGTTATAATTATAGTTCCTTCGTGATGTCATCACTGCGTTTGTGATCCCATTTGGTATATCCTGCTGTATATCTCATGAATCTCATTTCACTAGAAGTTGTCCAGCTCTCCCTTTCCTCAAAGTCCATGCCTCACTGCTCGTAGCAAAGAGCAGGCCTGCTATTATATATATATATATATATATATATAATACACCGACGCTACTTATTGAAACTGTTAGAGAGCGTCGTTAAGGTAATATACCAATTCAGCGATTTCTGATTAATGATTTTTAACTTGATTATCGTACGACCTGATTTTAACCATCCCAACCTCAGGCATTGCAACGTTTGTTTCGCAATGAAACTGAGATGTCATTATTTTTGCTAATTGGTATTTTTTTTAGCTTATAGGGCTTATTTCCCTGACGTTTAATGAGGGTATGTTGGCCAGAAAACAATTGTCAGTCTACGAATGACCTCCTGTTTTCTGTGAAGGTGGACAATAACATGTGGTACAACCTTCCTCGCCCATTTGCCACTCCCTGCTCGTTGGGTTAAACTTGTTCACACCCCCTTTAAACACCACGTCATAAATACAATTCAAAATTACTTTGATCCCTGTCAAAATTTGTAACCTAAATTCCTCAGCTATATAATAATAATATAATATAATAATAATAATCATAAAATAATAATAATAATACTAATAATACAATAATAATAATAATAATAATAAGATAATATTAATATAATAATAATATCATCATCATCATCATCATTCATAGTAATTCTCTGCCCGAGGGCAAGGTCTTTCACTGCAACCATAGCATTTTCATCTACGCTTTGCAGCTTTACTAGTCTATCGCTGTGGACTCGAGGTAGTGTGCTGCCTTGTCATTCAGCGGGCCCGGGTCCGATCCCCGGTCGGGACAGTTTTTTCTGGATGAGGTTTTATCGGCGTTTTTTTCCTCACCTGTAAGACAAATGTCAAGGACCAACTTTAAGGCCCAAACGGTCCCCCGAAATCATATGACCATCATCATCCTTATCATTATCATGTATATTCCATCCTTCATCGGTGTGAAAAGCAACGGGAAGCTACCACACCTTTCATTCATCCCAGTAGAGCTGAAAGCATAGCATGAAAATGCTATGATTGCAGTGGAAGGACCTGCTCTCGGACTCGGACAGAATTACGATGGATGGATGGATGGATATACAGGGTGGACCGCTCGAATGGACCTAATTTTCAATTGCTTGTTTACTGGCAAACGGTTTTAGATAGAAACTTAAAACAACGTTCATATTACAGAAAAACTCACCAAGTTTTGATATCCAGATCACCACATCTCTATTATGAGCGCCCAGCAGTCACTGTGACGATATCAAAGCGAGAAACAATTTCTTGCCAAGTACGTTGGAGTATGTCTTCTGGAATGTTCTTCCAATAGGCCTCTATAATGCGCTCACGAAGATCACGAAGGTCTTTGACTGGGGTGGTGTAAACTTTATCTTTGGACATAGCCCCAGAGAAAGAAATCCAGTGGTGTTAAATCGGGAGATATCTCGGGGCCACGCGATTGGTCCTCCCCTACCAATCCAACGGCCAGGGAAAATGTTGTTCCAAAGTCGGTACGAACTTCATGTGGACCACGTGGGGAGGAGCACCATCTTGCTGGAAAACGATGTTTAGGCTGCAGTTGTTCAATTTTGTGAAAGAAGAACTGCCTCCAGCATGTCAAGATATGTGGTTACCACAACAGTTTTCTCGGCGAAAGAAAAACGGTCCAATGACCTTATTATGTGACAAAACTGCACCAACACGTCATCTTCGGACTATCACGAACATGCTCTTGAATAGCGTGAGGATTCTCCGATCCCCAGATCCGCACATTATGCCGGTTTACCTTGCTGACAATGGAAAGTGGCTTCGTCCGAGAAGAAAATCTTGGTCATTGAAGTCAGGATTCAGCGCGAGACCGGTCCAGCATCGTGTGCGAATTCACACTCGTTTCGGCATGTCATTCGGCTCCAGACGTGCACTAACTGCCCTTTTATGCGTGCAGTTTGAGGGCGTTTGTGGACAATCCGTTGTAATGTCGATTTTGGGTATTTTGAGTTCCCGCGAAGCTCTTCTTAATGACTTCCGGGGGCTTCGCTCAAAATGTGGCTTGAACATTTGCTACCATTTCATCGGTGCTCTGCGACCACCACCATGCTTCTTCAACACAGATCCGTGTAACTATAATGTATCACGCCACTTCTTATGCTTCTAGCATTTGGAGCATCACGGTTAAACACACGCCGGAACTCCCTTTGAACTCTAATGATTGTATTTAAACTCCTCATACACCAACCCAGCTTGCGCTTTCATCTGCGGAGTCGCCATTTTCACAAACAATTAAATCTAAGAACGAGAAACGTATCTTTGTGCCATCTACCGCAGGATTCGAAACTTGGTGAGTTTTTCTGTACTATGAAGCGTTGTTTAATTTTCTATCTTCAACCGTTTGCCAGTAACAAGCAATTGAAATTAGGTCCATTCGAGCGTCCACCCTGTATATACTAGAAGTCCCGGCCACGCGTTGCTGTGGCTAAGGTATACGTTAAAAATTTTAATTAAGTTGCTGTCTTTCAGCCAGATTACTTAAAACTAATACTTACACACGAAATTAATAATATTGAAATAAAATAAACACTGAACACACTAAATTATGAAATAATCAATATTGTAATTCAATTTAAATTCGTGGTTGCAACAAAAGCACAGCCATCTGGATCTCTCTTTGTTAAAAAATAAACCAATTACCTTGCCAAATTACCTTACCACCGTCATCTGTTAGAATCGTATGGAACTCACAGATTAAATTTACACCGTCATCTGTTAGAATCGTATGGAACTCACAGATAATTATAACTCTTTATTAAATAATAAACAAATATTTGCAAAAAATTAATTCGACCAAAAATTTAGATATAAACTACCCTAAGTCTCAAGTGCCAAATTTTATTAAAATCGGTTCAAGTAGTTTAGGATCCATCGCGGACAAACAACGTTGACACGAAATTTATATAGGCCTATATATATATATATAATATATATGCTCATCTCATCCTCACCCTTCCCGGGAGTTGGTCATTAATTGAGGATATGTTTTTTTATTCTCCCATCTACTTCTTGGCTTACTTACTGGGCAGGTGGTGGGTCTTATATGTTAATGGTTCACTGTACCTCAAGAAAATCGAACTTAATGATCATACTCAATAGTTACTTGTAGAACTTTGTCCTTCACAGACCCCTATATAGGGAGCTTCATCTCATCTCATCCCTCGACCCGACCTCAGTAGGATACTAGTTGAGGATATTTATTTGAATTTTACTTCTACAATAATTTGTACACCCACTCACCACTGCGGTTTCGAGGTAGCGTGCTGTCTTGTCATGCAGCGGGCCCGGGTTCGATTCCCGTTCGGAATACAGTTTCCTGGCTGGGTGGCTTTGTTTTTGAGGGTTTTTCCTCATCTTAAGACAAATGTGAGGAAGGAATTTAAGGCCCAAACGGTCCCTGAACATTATTAGGCCATCACAATCATCATTAAATTTATATTCATTAAATTTAGGATTAAGGCCTCTCCGGCGCATCATTACCATCATCATCACCTATCGTCGGGGCAGCCGTAACTCCGCCTCCTGCCGTCCCAACTCAGAAGTAGATTACAATAACGCCACGCCAGGAGAGAATATCAGAGTGTCGAAAATGACGTGTTGACATTGAATACATAAAAACTTTTACAATGATTTGTATGAATTGAGTTTTTTTTATTTCTATTTGTGTGACTTTCTGGCAAAAAATCCTTTCCTCATTTTTTTAAATTTGATTAACAAAACTGAATCTGTTTTCAATGTGTACGATTTGAAAAAGAAATTATACTGAAAATGATCAAAACATTTTATACACTTAAATTTCATGAATACGAGAGCTGGACACAATGATAAGAGGCCAGGGGCAAAGGGAAGGATAACCCACTCACTGGCACAAACGAGGAGGGATTCTGGTCTTCTCCAACAGTTGATGTGGTCCCTTGTGCAGATTCATTACCCAGAACATTTGCGGGCCTGTCCTTCCTGACCAACCATACCATTATTCATTTGAAAAATTATTACTAGAGTACATATTGAAAACTATTATACATAAAAACAAACATGATCAATCATTTGCCAATAAATTTATAATGATCTATAAAGTATATTGCTTTAATTTATTAATATTTTAATAAAATAATAGAAAATTATATTTTTCAAAATGGTGAAGAAACAACATTCATTCGGGAGGCCAGAGAAGCAATAAAATCGTGTAGTGAAGATCACAAATTTAGGAATTAAATAAACAAAATGGAAGATATGAGAGGAAATAAGGAATAGAAATAATGAAGGAAAATTTGCAATTAGAAACTCAGGAGATAAGTATGAAGATTGAAGACAT
>JASPKZ010002196.1:0-17157 GCA_030220185.1 Diploptera punctata | reverse complement strand
TTCAACGTGAGTGCATTCGAAATAAGAGTGACTTACGAAAGTTGTGGACTGAACATCATGATCCAGCAACAGTGTGGAAGACAACATTCAAACCACGAGATGGAAGGTGCAGCTAGGAGTGGACAACAATCCAGGAGCAGATCAACCTAGATAACCGATGGCGGATCTCTACAAACCTGACGTAAGACAAACAAATGAAGATATACCAAGGTAAAGTGACAGATTTGTTTAAAAAAATAATAGAACATAAAAGTTGTCAAAAGACGGAAAAATAAAAGGATGTGGAAAATTAACAAATTAAACGAAAGTGTTAGAGTGTTGAATAAAAAAAAATATTTTTGTGAATAGAAAATAAATATTAATATTAATAAATTGTAGAATTAAATAAATAATGGAGGGTAATAATATAAATTTACATGGTGGAGAAAATTTTCTAGAGGGTCAAAACAAAGAGGAATCAAAGAAAACTAATAAGTCCCAGAACGACTTTGAATATTTCGTGAGGGCAAATTGTTAATGTCAATTAGGGAAGAAATGAAACAATGGCATAAAGAAATGAGGGAAGACATGAGCAATTGGAGATTAGCAATACAACAAACTCGCGATTCTTTAAAATCAGAAATTCAGGGGACAGGAGAAAAATTGACCACTAGTCTAGCAGGAAAGGGTGAGATAGGTAGAAATAATTATGATGAAAGGGAGACAGGATATGAAACTCCCCAAGAAAATAAATGTAAAAGTAACAATGATATTTATATGGTAGTTACTACAACAGGTGAGTGAAAGTACTGTAGATCAAACTCAAAGGGACTCAGATAGGGAAATGACACTTCAGAATGAGGGAATAGAATGCGAGCCAACTATTATAGATGCAAACAAAATACCTCAAACCAATGATGATGAATTACATGGAAATATATTTAAATGCAATAATGAAATGCATGTTGTTAATGAAGTTAAATTAAATCAAAATGGAACAACTGACCTGATGATTTCGGCACAGCCAAACATCCGTTCAGTATTCCAAGTTGAAAATGTGGATATGCAAAGTAGATGCATGGGAAAGATACGAACAAAATATGAAAATAAAAACAAGAAAAAGGTAGGGCGTAAAGAAAATATGCATAAGTCATACCGCGTAATAAAGAAGCGCCAAATAAATAGGAGGAAATGGTCGAAAAACAGTCATTACGTTAGATTCAAAGGTAACATAATGAAGTACTGGACTAAAGTAATGCATAATGAGAGAGAATGTTATCTAGAAAAATATCGTGCTGAAATATTTAATCCGGGCGCGAAATTATCGCAAAATGGTAGAATGCAAAATTCATACTATCCTGTTAGAATGGATGTAATATCAGTTAGACATTAACATGCATCTGCATTGTATGCACAACAATTAAATAAATGTGTAATTAAAAAGTAAGATTATATTAGTATGATAAATGCAAGAAGTGTTGGTCAGGCATATGTCAGATTAGTATTAGGAAAATTTAATGAGAAATAGTTTAAAAGGGTTTATATTGGTACTCACTAGAAAACATAATGAGACTAGATAAATGTTGACCAAAACAGGGGAAGAAAATTTAAATTTACAGAGGGAGCGAGAGGCACCACCTCGCTTTATATAAAAAAAAATAATAAAAATAATTAGCATGTATATTTGCCTTAATCTAAAGCGTGAACAATAACAGAGACGATGATATAATAAGTAAATTGTGAAAATTACAAAGAAATGAACAGCTGATCGTAGTGGGAATATTTAAGAAAACGTTGAATCCAGTCTAGAATAGAGATAAAAATCAGTTCACTAAACTTAAAATGTTTGTAAAAGATGAAAGAGTGCGAGGGAGACGGAAAAATAGGCACACCCTTCACAGGTACAAAATTCATTTGTCGAAAACAAGTTACTTACCCAAATACGATGTGAAACGAAGGAAATGAACGTTTTAAACCAAACTTTTAAATATCATTGAAATACATATAATTAAACAAGTGCTATTATAACTTCATAGTTAATGTTCTTAAAAATCTAATATTATTCTTAAGGAATAAAATGGAAGCATTATAAGCATACGAAAATTTAAGAAAGAGGTTAAGGCATCGTCCTTTTAACAGTTTATGATTGGTGACAGATAAAAAAATATAGCGTAGACAAAGTGAAAGAATTAATTAATACAGGATCAAAGCCCGAAGGAGGCGTTTATATTATGTCCTTTTAAATGATAAACGTTCGCTCATATGGTTAGCGAGAATTGTTATGGGTAGATAGAGCGACATGATTTTGATTCGACCGGTGTTGTCGAGTTGTTTTACTAATGAAATATAAATTGTCGTCAAAAAACGAAATTGACGAATATGAGCTACGATGATATAAAATTCTGTATACAGCGACGGTTCTGCGCGTATGAAATGTGATATTATGTTACCGAGAAGTAAATAATAAGGATAATTTCCACCTTAATCGATTGAATAAAAATAATATGCGAGTGATGAATAAAGGAGTTCTATAAAGAATAAATAGTTTTTCAAGGTATTGTGAAGATCAGTCAGTGAACATGCTGAGAATAAATTTTCAATGACCACAGCTAAGGGAGCGCCTATTTTTTTTTAAAAGAAGATAGATTTACAAATGAATTATTATGATAAATCGTGAAATGTTCTGAAAACTGAGATCGCGATATAAAACATATATGATTATTATTAAACACCAATATGCTTATTTATAAAGGGTGATCATCGAAAATTACATAGGAAACTAATTAGTAAATTTACCATTTGATTAAAGAGAGGGCAAATATGTTTACGGCAACATTAAGATCTATGTCTCATTAAATAAATAAATGACCCAAATAGAATAGATTAGTAGCTAATTGAAATAAAAAGAAATGTTAGTTTATAATAAGTGAGTTCCAGTGAATATGTAAAGTGTGAACCATGGAAAGTGCGAACGATATAAAGGGATGATATAAATAATAAAAATGTGCATGACATTGCAATAATAAACTGAGTGATATATGGAAAACGTATTATGCTAAATTACCGAGCGTGTGAGAAATAAAAGTGACGTAATCAAAACAGAAACAAACGTATAATAAAGTGAAAAAAACGAGAAGATGTATGGGATATGATAAACTAACCATAGGGTTAAAATAAGAAAAACAATTGTTGATCATAAAAAAAAAATAAGTAAGGTGAACCACCGATCGCAAATTGAGTTTAAATGTACATGTTTTTGTGTTGTTGTTGTTGTTGTTGTGTTCTAGTGGTAATATGCAGAAAACTGTAAGTAAACCAGGGTGATATATGTTCAATAATATAATCTTTTTGGTGTTTATAAAAACATTTCCATATATGGCACTTGCAGGAAAAGTAATAATGTAATACATTTTGGTTTGATGTAATTAGCATATTTAATTACTTCTCTTCTAAGGGGAGCTGTGTTAAAAAAAAAAAAAGATATTTTTAACTTTACGTTAGTATTTTTTTTTGTTTTAACAAGAGGCATTGTGAGACGAATATGATACGGCCCTAATAGTGATTAAGGAATATAAGAAATGAATAAATAATGAAGGAACAGAATATAGTTAAAAATAAATTAAATTTCATATTGGTAAATAGTTCTCACAAGAAGCGGTTGAAACCCTAAGTAAAAGAGGTCATAAACATGTAACTCCTCAAATTAGACCTGAAATGTTTAAGCTGGGTCTAGCTTCAAAACTCACGTTTTGGAGAAATGTCAAACTCCAAATTTACAATCGCGTTAAGCCCAAGCTGGCAAACACGGTCCCTAGCCGTGAGAATAAAATCTAAAGGTAGGTGGTGGTTTAAATAAAATAGTTACGCCCTTGGAGGGCATGTGATTAAATATTCTAACCAATCGAAATCAGAGTTAGGGTATAGACCATATATGGGAATAATTGGTCCTGACTTCGATACGGAACTCATGAGGACAAAATTTAATACACTGACACTTATACTTGACACTTAGAAGGAAGAAGATCTCGACTGTATAGTAAAAAAATATCTTGTAACAACGATTATGGACTTAGGGAAAATCTCCCGAACTCATAAGTCATTTGCTAGTCCTCATTAGCGAAATATCGAAGGCCAGGGACAGAAACAGTTTTATTTTTACTGTGTAACGTTCATTTAAATTGGCAGAGATTAATTAAATAAACTAATTCAAACAATTAGTGATTGTCTGTTCCCACGCAATTCTCCTTCCGAACCCTATATAGATAGGAGTCTCAGCGCTCACCCTGAAACAGGAACCGACTAGCTACCGAGGAAGGGCAAGTAAATTCACAATTAAATCAAAGTGAAACCCTAGTGGAACAAAAGTGAGTTTAACGGCCTCCAAATTACTGCCCCATTTTTTTCATATTAAAATTTTTAATTAGTCCCATAATTTTTTTAGAATTTTTTTAATTTTCTTTCTACACGATCACTGACTTATTTAGAACAACATTATGCATTAAATGTTCTACATTACTATAATAAAGGAAGAAAAAAATATATACATCCTCTGCATATGAATTTCAATTCCTTCTGGCTTTTTTCGTGTGGATTAAAGATATCTATAGAAAAAACAAAAATTATGTCATTTCAAGGTGTAGATCCTGTCAGAAGTAAAATTGTACTGGACAATAAAATTTTGGAGCAGGTGAATAATTTTACATATCTAGGATGCAATATCTCATATGAAGAAGAAAAGGATGTAAATGCAAAAATATCTCAATTTTTAAGAATTTTAGGGTTAATAAATTCTATCTTCAAGCCACAATTAGTCCAAAAGCATTCAAGGCTGAAAGTGTATAAAACACTGGCTCTTCCAACTCTTTTGTATGGTAGCGAAGTATGGACGTTGAAACAGAAGGATATACAGATACTTAAATCTGCTGAAATGAGATATCTTCGGAGGACTGCAGGATACACACTACCAGATCACAAAAAAAATGAAGACATCTTAGAAGAATTACACATGGAATCTTTAGAAAACAAAATTTCTGATTATAAGTCAAGATGGATACAACATGTCCATCGAATGGAAGATCACAGAATACCCAAACTAATGTTAAGATATCAACCTGCAGGAAGAAGAAGACCAGGACGTCCACTCAAAAGACTTCTGGATGGTGTTTCTCTTGAGGCCGAAACAGGTCAACAAATGGCCTAAATTCGTGAATGTACTATGATGATGATGATGCATATGATTTTTTTAAAATTACTACACATATTTTATTTTTTATTTAAAAAACTATCAAAGTTATTTCAAAATCCATGCTCAAAATTGTTAGCCATAGTGTGTGGGATACGCAGTGAAAATTTCGTGCTTCTATCATTAAATTTGCCAATGATATTTTGATTTGAATGCATTGAAATGCAATGAAAATAAAAGAGTGGAAACGCCAATTTGAAAGTTTGAATGCAGTTAAATTGAAAAGAAAGACGTGCATGGAAACTTCTTGTAGGAAAGCCAGAAGGAAAACGCCCAGTTGGTAGACCAAGAATGAGGTGGGAGAACAACATTAACTATGATTTGAGGGAAGTAGATTATACAGGGAATGATTGGAAAGCATTAGCTCAGGATAGGGATGTATGGAGAGCTTATGTCCGTGCGGCCATGAACCTACGGGTTCGATAGTGCCAGTGAGTAAGTAAGTAAGTAAGCATACATGCCCTCCTACAGTCATTAGGGAGACTTACAAACGCCATAGGACACTCAAACTACACCAACTTATACTTTAAGGTACACAGTATTTTTTTAATACAAAAAACAAAAAATGCTAAATTTAACCGAAAATGTCAAAAATACATTTGGTCATTGGTGTCACATTTTTAAATTTGGACTTCAAAGGGTCAATACATTTTGATGAAAGGCTTCTTATTTCTGACTTGGTATTCTTTTATGTGCCATAAACTACAACATGATACATAAGGGCTTGACTTCCCTTCTGAAGGAAACCCAAGTCGGGTTCTGAAAAAATACATTGACTCCGAAAGAGTCATGGCAAAGACAATAGCAGCCAGTCCATCATGACCGATTTTTTTCCTTAGGAAACAAAATCATAGTTATTGGGGTATATGATGGCTCTCAAACTGGGAAAATTCATTTGCTCTAATGACTTAAGATGAGTATTGTGGAGCAGGGATTCATGGATTTCAGTATGATAATGATTTTTCGATTTTGAAGTGACAATTAGTGGTTCTCCCGTTTCCCGAATTTCATCCCACAACTCTCTCCATTCCTCTTACTTCTCACATCATCTTACTTCATTCATTTCATATCACATTTCATTTTATCTAATGTTAGGTAAAAATAGCCTGGGTTAGCAAATCACAGGTGTTTAAAAATATGTGATCTAATGATGGTATAACTCGTGTAGTTCCTCATGACTTCAAGCCTGTGTTTCAACTTACGTACAATAGGTCAAAATGGGGTTTGTAGCCCCTCCTCAAGTCTAGGGCCCAGCCCAAATAAATGGGTATACGAGTCATGTGTGTGAATGCTTGATATTTGTCAACCAAGGGCACCATAACACATTACGTATCACCATAGAGTAGATTTCATTTCATTCATTCCATAAAGTAAACATGAGTATATCAATGAACCTAAAATAACTTGTCATGGGAGAGAGGAAATTCATACCTGTGTTGTTAAACATACAGCGTAGTATTTGTATCTAATAAAGTTACAGTAGTTGCCATGTTATAGAGGAATTGCAGACAACCAATTAGAAATAAATAACCTGTGCTTTCTGACTTAAAATCCTGAAATAGAAACCAGAAGCAAGCATGGAAAACATTAGCCCTACAGGATCGACTATATTGTTTATTCATTTAATAATAATAATAATAATAATAATAATAATAATTTCTGGAATTACGGGTTTTACAATATGCCCTTAAGCTCCCTTACAACAACATACCATCTTCTTTATCTTTAGTTTTTCTGTTTCCAATGTTTAATTCCAACTCTCCTTAAATATTTTTCCATGCTTCCTTCCATCTTGTCTTGCATGAATCAATTCTCCCCTTAGCATCCAGCTTTCAGTCATTTTTTCCATTCTATTAACATTCTCGAGATATTCTCTTGAGTATGTTATTTGAAAAATTACAGAGGAAAATCCAAGTTTAGATAATATTGACTTGGTATAAAATTTAATAAACCCATATTGATTATTAGTCTTCGTCTTCCCAACCGCTCGTATGTAATATTTGCTAAACAAAATAAACCTCATGAACATAATCCATGGGCAAGTAGTTCATTAGACCGATCAAGTTGAAAACTTGAATCTAATGCGATATAATATTAACAAGGTAGCAAGAGATTCAGGCGTCTTTTAAAATGTCTGTAAGGAAATTGGTTTTTATTTCAACTTAATAAAATTGAGCTACATGGATGGAATCACGGTGTGATGGAAATGTAGCAGATTATAATAGTGTAAATATAGGTGATAATTCTTATGTAAAAAAGAAAAAACACAAATATATAGTATTAATGTTAACATTTTAAAATCTTGCACAGGAAGAAATTAAATACGATTTGAAATAAGAAATTAATGTTATTTTTCATTTAATGTCTCCTCTGTCATCGGATTTTTTCCGAGAATGTAAATATGTTATTACAATTTATAAACCACTAGCTAATAACAGGCATGCGCTGCTACGCCTAAATAAATGAAAATTAATGTGCTTGTATGTTTAGTTGAATAAGTAAAAGAAAAAAAAATATATAAGTAGGGAGATTATATATGTGACGTCACAGGCGGCCTAGTGGCGGCCCGGTCTGCGGGGGGTCCCCTGCGGGGGGTCGCAACAGGTGGTCGCTGACCAGTGTCCACTCTTCGCGGGGGGTCAACAGGTGGTCACTGACCAGTGTCCACTATTCGCGGGGGGTCAACAGGTGGCCCATTGACCAGTGTCCACTATTCGCGGGGGGTCAACAGGTGGTACCTGGCCAATGTCCACTCTTCGTGGGGGGTCCCTGACCAATTGACCAATATTCGCGGGGGGTCCGTGACCACTGATGGGTGCTGACCACTCTAAGGTGTTATTGATTGATTTTATTGATTTAATTGATTTAATTGATTGATTTAATTGATTTTACCCCCCTGCAGAGAGCGTTGTCTATAGGCCGCCTGTGACGTCACATATATAATCTCGTTGTGGATTAATGACTTAAGTAGCATATGTCCGCATACGCTGCTTGTTAAAAGTGGATTTTTTGCGCAAAAGTGCATTATGTATACTTTTTAATTTTATACATTTAACCGCCTGCAGAGAGCGCGCAAGATGTCCGCTCACACCTCCCACTGCGTGAAAAAATAACACGTGTCATATACTTTAACCATGTTTTAAAATAATACCTGGCTTTACAAATGTACCACAAGCAGACAAGCTCGTGAATGCGCTAACGACTGCATCACTTTTTACAACATCTGTGGAAAAGGTATGTAATACGAATATTGTATTTATTAAGAGAGTAAATATAATACAAAACAACGTTTTAAGATATGTTTGTTTTTTTTGCAGAATATTGGTCACCTATTTAATTAACTGAAGACGAAAATAATACGTAAAATGAAAAGAAGTGATTTTGAGGGTTTAATATATTACGGCAACAAGACTTATAATGAAAGTTTACGTAAAAAGATTTAAAAAAAGTGAATGGAACAGTTTAAAAACTTTAACATGTATAATGGTGAAAAGCGTATTAATTGCGAAAAGTACAAAAGCGATATTATTTGCAAAATGTGCAGTTCGTGCTATGAAGTAAAAAACATTATGAAAAATGGTCATATGCTGAAAAATGGGAAAAAACAAAAAAAATGTGTTTTGTGAAGAACTATGTTTTAAGCAGCTGCCTTTAACACAGCGACAAACAGACGTTTACGTATGCGATATTTGTAACAACTGCCTCATATTAGAACTTTTTGTGTGTAAATAGTAAAAGTTACGTAAAAAGATTTAAAAAAAGTGAATGGAACAGTTTAAAAACTTTAACATGTATAATGGTGAATGAAAGTTACGTAAAAAGATTTAAAAAAAGTGAATGGAACAGTTTAAAAAACTTTAACATGTATAATGGTGAAAAGCGTATTAATTTGCGAAAAGTACAAAAGCGATATTATTTGCAAAATGTGCAGTTCGTGCTATGACAGTAAAAAACATTATGAAAAATGGTCATATGCTGAAAAATGGGAAAAAACAAAAAAAATTGTGTTTTGTGAAGAACTATGTTTTAAGCAGCTGCCTTTAACACAGCGACAAACAGACGTTTACGTATGCGATATTTGTAACAACTGCCTCATATTAGAACTTTTTGTGTGTAAATAGTAAAAGTTACGTAAAAAGATTTAAAAAAAGTGAATGGAACAGTTTAAAAACTTTAACATGTATAATGGTGAAAAGCGTATTAATTTGCGAAAAGTACAAAAGCGATATTATTTGCAAAATGTGCAGTTCGTGCTATGAAAGTAAAAAACATTATGAAAAATGGTCATATGCTGAAAAATGGGAAAAAACAAAAAAAATTGTGTTTTGTGAAGAACTATGTTTTAAGCAGCTGCCTTTAACACAGCGACAAACAGACGTTTACGTATGCGATATTTGTAACAACTGCCTCATATTAGAACTTTTTGTGTGTAAATAGTAATTTTAAAAAACCGTATTTTTCAGTGTTAAAAATTATATAAGTGCGATTCAAATAAAAATGTTGTAAAATTTAGTAATTGAAATATGTTATTTACAACTGAATTTTTTAAGAAAATTAAATAATAAGTATTTTCAAAAAAATTAGTAAAATAACATTTTTATCATAAGTATTTTAGATTTTTATATATATATTTTCTTACAAAATTCAGTTTTTATATTTCCTTTTTTAAATAAAACCTAGGGTTGGGTTCGTTTTAGGATTACCTGTGGGTGGGCATTTACCTTATTATTTCCTTTGTGGGTATATAGAAAAAGGTAAGTATAAAATTGTTACTTATTTTGTCAACTTCATGCATGAACGTTAAATAAAAAAATTATCCATTATTAAAAATAATATTTAGCCGTAACAATAAAAAAAAGGCTGCCAGATAGAGGATTCGAACCTCTGCTCCCATTGTGGGACCTAGGACTTAAGCCTAGCGCCTTAGACCGCTCGGCCAATCTGGCTGTTAATTTTCATTCCATATTTTTTCTGTTAAAACTCGAGTTTATGAAACTTGTTTTATTACAAAGAACTTTAGTCGGCTTGTACACGTTAAAAACAAAAAAAATAGAGTGGTGCCTAACTGTATGATGTCTGCACACACCTCCTACTGTGTGAATTAAAATAACCAATGGCTGGTGTGGACGCGTTTGATTGTTAAAAAAAAAGAACGATGCATGCATAAGTTAAAATAAACTCTTATTAGTATGATATATATTTTAAATTACGTTACAATTAACCGTCAGTTTTTATGTGAATACTGTGAAGCATTGTTTAAACAGGCATATAGCATACAAACATCGAAAAAAAAGAATACATTTGCAATAAATACATCCCCTGTAGAGTTATATATTGTCGATAATTATAAAAAAATGTCATCTGCAAACGTAAATTTTGTATACTTAGGTAATAATTTATTTGCAAAAATTATTTTAAAGGGTGTAGCGGTGGAAAAATACAATATGTTTACCGAACCTACAATTAATAGAATTATTGCAGAGGATGGAAAAGTACGAGTATTTATAGATATACACGGTTTAACTTTACAAAATATTAAATTACAGTTGGAAATTTACAATGCTGAGGCAAAAAGCTGTGATATTAGAATTGCAAAGGAGGATGGTGAATATGAAGACTACCGCATAACACAAAACGTGGAAAACATTAGATCTTTTGGTAATAAAGGAGACTTTGTGTTGGTTACAAAATCGGATAATAAAGCATGGTTGTTAAAAAATATATACGGACATTGTAAATTGCGAATAACAACATGGTCGCTACATACGGAAACATGTAATGTATTAAACACTCGTTATTGCGGTATGTTTATAGATAACGCTCAAACTTTAGGTGTTGTAGGGCGTACCGAAACAGATGGGGGTGATAATGGACGTACCGAAACAGATGGAGGTGCAAGTGCAGCACATTTTGCAGTTATGGGAAAACCTAGCCAAAATTTTACTCGTGCACCTTTTATTAAAAGATATGAAAAATCTAAATACAGCACAGAAATTTTGTTTTTCATTTGCTAATGAAACTTTTACAATGCGTGGTGGTTTTTTATTGATGTGAATGTAGAATGTGATTTGTGGCTGTTGAAGTCACGTGTTTTACACACTGACCAGTTATAAAACACTCGAATGCGGTATATAGCCGGTAAGCTGTGCGGCAGTGGGCAGTTGATTTCGCTGATACGGTTAAATAACAGCACGCAGCAACAATGGCTACATGCGCAACAAAAAAAACCAGAAAAATTGCACCTAAACCGTCAAACACTGAAATTGGAAGTGTAGGGGAAAACACGTCGCAAAATATGTGGAATAATTATGCAGCCGCAGATTTAACAAATATTTTAGAGCAGCAAACATCATTTTATCAACAACCGCTAGAGGGGCAACTTTATATTGACCAACCTACGCAGCAAGTGCAATTATTGGAACATCCGACCCAAGCATTAAGTTTTAATAGTACTCCTATTAAATCCACATTAAAGCGGTTGAGTAATACAAATTACAAAAATCATAATAAAACAAAATCATTAAACCAACTACAAATTAACACGCCCTACGAAATAGAAGAGGTAAGATCTGTAAACACAAAATTTGGTAGGCGTGTTATTTTGGATTTTAAAAATGGTGACAGTGTGTTTTTACCTGAAAGATATGGCAAACTTAGCGAAGATCAAATTCAGCAAATGAATGAGCAAAAAATATCAATGGTGTATGGCGGAAAAGTGGTAAATGCTAACGGTTATATGTGTCACAATATCCAGTTTGTTTAAAAAACAATGAATTCGATTTTTCATCGTGAGACGTGTGACGGGCAAAAACATTGGATTTCATGCTCTAAACCCCACACTTGGGACGTATGCAGTGATTTTAGATATTGTAATAAATATTGCGAAACTTGCATAAATAATGATAGCAAATTAAATCCAACACCGAATTATGAATGTGTAAAAATTAATATTAGATTTCATAGTGAAACGTGTGATGGTGAAAAACATTGGATTTCATGCTCTAAGCCTAAATTTTATTATTTTTGTCATGATTTTAGGCATTGCAACAAAAATTGTCAAATTTACATAAACAATAAAGAAAATTTAGATCCTATAGGATTATATGAAATAAAAAACAATGTGGATACCAAAGAAGAAGACATTTGTTAAAAGAATTAAATATACAGGAACAGCGTGTGGTGAGTGTAAAAATATAACTAAAATTCACAGCGTGTGGTTTCAAGCATATGCGGCAGTTGAAAATCATTGGGATATTAGTCGCTCTCCATCATTCAACATAGTTGCAGTGTTTTAGCATCTCACAAAAATAATGTCAAATCAAAAAGCGTGCTGGGCGCCTAAGCGGAAAGCACCCGCTTCAAAGTCTAAGTCTAAGTGTTGCAAAAAATTAATTTTTGATGACTTCGAACTTGATGAAAGCATTAAAACGGAAATTAAAGTATATTCGGCAAAATCTAAAAAACTTATTCAGCAAAAGTTGACGCGCGACACATATAGGACGATAAGCGGTGCCAACCAGCTTCATTCGGAATTGACCAAAGTGTTTCCATGCGGGCAGCAGCAAAAGTTGTTTGCAGATGACGACCCGCAAGACTTCCATGATGCCATGCATCACAAGGAGGAGTGTACGGGCGTCGAACACTTCACAACATGTAACAACCCGGCTGACCCGCTGATGGAGGTTTGGAGTCGCCGATGTTCCAAAAGGTGCCCCAAACTACAGGAGAGCATTAATAAAGTACGTATAAAAAATGTATTTATTGTTAAAAAAGTATTATAATATTGTTAATAGTATTGTATAGTATACAATTGTTTTTTTTGTTTCAGAATATTGAACTGCTGTTTGGAAAATTAAAAGACGCAAAAAAAAGTGAATTGTGAAGTGTAAAATTTAAATAGTGAAAAGTGTATATATTCAAAATATTATATGAAAGTGTTTTTAAGAAAAAAACTATATTTTGATATATAAAAAATTAATAAAATGTATATATTAAAAGTGTGTGAAATATAAATAGTGAAGAAAAACTGAACAAAAAGAATATTTTAATATATAAAAAAGTGTGTGTTTTGTGTTAAAAAATAAAAATATATTTATACATGTGTGAAAAAATTATTTTATGCAATTATTTAACTGAATTTTTTAAAAAACGCAAAATCTTTAATTAAAAATGAGTTTTTTGAACAGTAATATAAAAATAAGTTAAAGAAATTGTTTTTTTAAAAAATTCAGTTTTTATTTTCCTGGGAGTTTTTCACAAAATAACCACGGGTTGGGATCGTTTATAGGGTTTCCCAGGGTTGGATAAAAAAAACATTCCTTTATTTTTCCATATATGGGCTGATAAATTTTTTTTATTAAAAAAATTACCATGAAGATCACATTACAGTTTTTACAAATTCACTAAAATCCGTATGAGACATAACCCAAAGTCTAAGAACCTCCACATTTTGTAAAGCACAATTAAAATGTTCACCACTATGAAAAACACATTTTACTTTGTTCTCTCTTAATTTTGCAAGTTTTGGACATGCCATTATATCCATGTTGGTAACGTGTCTCTCTAGCAAATTTTGAAGAAAAATACACTTTTCCATTCCTTTGCAAAGTACACGATCGCTTTCGCATATGATATCTTGCAGCACAGTTTTTAAATTTTCATAAGGCATAAATCCACTGTCCCATTCTATGCCGTGATGGTAAGATTGTAGGTACCATTGAGATTTTAAATCGGGGTATTGGTTTAATGGTGGTTGTAATACGAAATGAGCTATTTGTCCAGAATGTAATGAGCACACGGCAACTTCCTTTGCGACGAAGGTCTTGTCAACAAGCTGAAATCCTTGTATGTCCACAATAAACATTTTTTAAATTACACTCGTTACAATATTTGTAAGTGGTGTGTATTCCACAGATCTGTCGTGTATTATTAAACAATAAGCTTTAGAATTAGCAGGAACGTTTTGTACTGCACTAATCTCAATTCGAACGTTAACTGCGCCAGACTTCAAGTCTTCTGTTTGTTTGCTGCAATCAAACACGAATAATGGCGTGTGTTTTATAAAATCGGATCTATTTAACAGGGGCCATGATTGGCGGTTATAATAGGATTCCTGAAATCTCGCATACATTTCATAAAAAAATCCGTAAATATTATTTGTTTTGTCCACCCCATATGAATGGTGGGGGTACTTTTTATCGTTTAAAAATAAACTGACATCGTTAACATTGCAAAAATCAAATTTAGAGCCATCTTTGTCATTTTGATTTCTATTTTCTTGAAATGCTACAATTACAATTCGAGGTTTTTGTAACTGTGTGGAAGTTGTCACATTCCATGAAATGTTTGTTGCTTGCGGTAAAGTGGGGTGTTCATATAATTGCCAGCTTCTAAAATCCATTGTTAAGGGTTTATCATGTTCTAGCAGTTTTAAAAGTTTTAATTTTTCATAATCCGAAACGGTAACCATTGGAATTAACCACTCAACATCGCTAAGCGTAATTTTGCTTACAACACCATTCGTAACATTTGTAGTATTTTTTGCTCTTAATAAAACTAATTCCAATTTATTATTTATTATGATTTTTGTAAAATCCTCCGCAAATCCCATTAAATGCGATAACGGAATGCAAACGTTAAACATTTTATCATTTATTAAAGATATTGTATCTACTGACGGGTGAACCCATCCAGCATTTTCCAGTTTTATAGAATCCAATTTGTTATATGAACATATTCCCTTAATTAAACTCGTAACCCCAGGATTTCTTACACGATCTATTGTTTCAGAATTTAAATTTAATTTAATTTCTTCAAACAAATGTGCGAAAGCGTTATTTACTAGTTTACCGGTGTATGCCGCATTAGCATCGGTAGTAATTTGTCCTTTTATTGATATAAAACTTTTACTTGGTAAAATATAGGAGTTTTCAGTTTGTATGGCTATTCTTATTTCATCACTTTCGTTAAGAGCTGTAATGTTGTACGGTTTAAAACCATAATACTGATGTGCGACTATAGCATCTTCAAATGCCGCTTTTTGCTTAACTTTTAAAATATCCATTTTTTATTTTTTTGTAATCTGTAAACCTATAGCTTTTAAAAACGCTTTGTTTTTTGATGTTATTGCGTCTGAGGCGCATTTGTAAGTAAACTTTTTACTTTTAGCAGGTTTATTATATTTATCTTTACAAATTTTATTCTGCTCATTTTGCGCTTTGTTAAAGTTAAGACCCATACTTTTCGATTGCTAAAACAGCTGAAGACCTTTCTCCTCTAAAATTTATTAACTTATGATTTTGATCCACAAATCTTATAGTAACGTCCGAAATGGATTGTGTGTTTACTAAAGGTAAATATATTAAGTTATTGGGAACTTCTATAATTTTATAACCGGAAGGTACGTTAGGAGTAAATTCGTATATGGTATGTGACGGTTGACCATTTAAAAATGACCCTGAAGCGAGGCTGCATTGAACTCTTATAACGTCCGTTGGATTTATATCGGCAATTTTTTCCGACGTTATTAACGTGTCAGGGGATAATTTTTTGTTTATTTCCATCCCCAAAAGTGGAGCTATAGAATTGTTTACATTAAATGAAATGGCAAATTTTGTGAAAATTGTTGTTTGAAGCGTGTTGGCGTTTGGTTTTATGTAAAATATGTCGTCATCATTCAGTGTTAAATTGGACTTTATCTTTATTATACGTGCAATGGTGGAAGAAAGTTCTTCAATTTCATAAGTTCCAACGGGGACGGTAATTTTAGTAGGTTTAAGTAAATTTACTTGTAGGCAATTGTTATATTTCGTAACATTTGGAATGGAATTGTAAACTTGTAATCTTAACAACGCTATTTTATATTTCCCTGGTTCCAATTGTACAGGTGGATAAAACGTACTAGTAAGTTCGGAGCCTTGTCCGCTAAGTGTTATAGTCAGAGACATATTGATAATAGATTACAAATGTATGTAAAATTTATATTGAAAAATATAAAGTATTGTGCAGTTAAAACTCATACAAGCATACTAAAATTAGTTTGTAAACGACCACATGCTTGGCTGGCGTAGCATATGTGTAATACTCTTAATATGATATCCCCTGCTTGGCCTCGTGCCACATGTTAAATACTAATAATATGATATTCCCTGCTTGGCCCGTGCCGCATGTTAAATACAAAAACGTTTGCTTTATGTGGTAATAAGTTATAGTAAAAATGCCAGACACAGATGACCGCATATTTCAGTGTTAAACTTTTGGTATTGATCAACATTAAATTTAATAAATACTGCACGTCCCAAATAGCTAACAATTTCTGGAGGTGGAGCAAGATCTCCAAAGCTGTCGAAATAAAATGCGTAATTATTAATTTTTTTAATTGCCACCCAATGAGTTCCAGGTCCATAATTATTATCCAGGTTAACAATTATACGTTCAAAACTATGTGAATTATTAGGCAATTTATTACGCATAAATACACCTCTAAAGTGAGGAATTTGGAGTTTTTTTGCATACTCGTCAAGGTCAAAATTACTTAAAGCTTTTTTTTTAAACGAATTCCACTACCGCTTTTATACGGTCTTAAATATAACCCCTTGCCTTTATTATGTTGATTAATAATATTCTTTATATTTTTGTTACTAATAGCAGGCAAACCGCTTCCACGTTTTCCTAAGGCTACGGCTTCCATAGTTTTATTATGTCTAATGCTTTCTGACAACTTATTTTTGTCTGTTTCGGCTGATTTAATAGCTTTAGCGATTTGAGCCCCTCCGCCAGCAAGAGCGCCCAATGCAGACAAACCTGCAAATATTGGCACTAACAGGTAAAATACCACCCCGTTTTTTTGGGGGTTTAATAACTTTTGTTTTTTTCTTTTTTTTATTAGTAAGTGTTTTTTTAATGGCTGCTTTAAGTTTTGCAATATTTTTAACAAC
>JASPKZ010002195.1:0-34749 GCA_030220185.1 Diploptera punctata | reverse complement strand
CACAGCGGTGGACGTTTCATTAATAATACTAAATCATTCGAATCAATTGATGTATCCTATAGGATACATTGTCAATTGAAGGGTTAATCACAATTTCGTCACGAATCCAGATGTTAACCATATTCATTACTTAAGCGATCGGAGTAGAATTTATGTTTTCCTTGTGAAAATAATTCTCAACTAATCATAGAAGAACTATTTTTAATTTTGTTGTTTTTTGTTCTTTTAATTATGGGATTTGAACTTTTGTTTAATTACAGTGATTATCATTAGTGTTATACGAGTAACTATGAAATAGCATTGTTATTTTATTCAAATGTGGAAACATTTTCATAAGTTATAAACTTTTTTACATTACAAGAAAGGTCCACTTTAACCTCCATATTCGGGTAAAGTAGACCCCAGAGTCCATCCTAGCCTTTAGACTATTTTAATTTTATTTACTCTATTAATTTATACAGACAGGCACAAATTAATCTCAAAATATTTATGGCTGATCGTAATTAAAGTGCGTTGATATTTATTTAATGTTCTGAAAAATTATTGTTCATTATAACATTCACAGTCCACCGCTGTAGTCTCGAGGAAGCGTGCTGCCTTGTCACGCAGCGGGCCCGGGTTTGATTCCCGGTCGGGACAGGCTCCTGGGTGAAGTTTTTTTCGGGGTTTTTCCTCATCTGTGAGACAAATATCAGGAAGCTTAGGTCCCAACGGTCCCCGAAAATCATCCGGCCATCATCATCATCCTTATCATTATCATCATCATCCTTCACCGGTGTGGAAAGAAACGGGAAGCTACCACACCTATAATTCCCTAGTAAAGCTGCAAAGCATAGCATGAAAATGCTATGTTTGCAGTGAAAGACCTGCTCTCGGGCAGAATTACTATGGATAACATTCACACGCTATTCATCTGCAAATAGCGCCTTTGCGTTTAGGTAAAATTACAAGGAATATTAAATAAAATTATTTATGTGTATGGCTTTTACATATAGCACCCTTGTTGATAAAATATACGTATCCGTGTAAAGTGGACCCAAGTCCACTTCAACCTCCTCGTGGAGGGTCTACATTAAATTAATTCCTTTGATATCTTTAATTATTTTATACAGCAATCATGTCATGTACAGTAATATCAAACCAAACGAGTCAGTATATTAAAACAGCATCTACATAATATAAGCCTAATATATACTTACTTACTCACTGGCACTATCGAACCCGTAGGTTCATGGCCGCGCGGACATAAGCTCTCCATACATCTCTATCCTGAGCTAATGCTTTCCAATCATTCCCTGTATAATCTACTTCCCTCAAATCATAGTTAATGTTATTCTCCCACCTCATTCTTGGCCTACCAAATGGGCGTTTTCCCTCTGGCTTTCCTACAAGAAGCTTCCATGCAAGTCTTTCATTCCCCATACGTGCAACATGTCCTGCCCATCGCAGTCTACGAGACTTAACTGTTCTTATTATATCTGGCTTCCTATAAAGACCATGTAGTTCATTGATATGAAGTCTTCTCCATTCACTTGTCTGTTCATCTCTCTTTGGTCCAAAAATTTTCCTAAGTACTTTATTCTCAAATACTTGTAATCTCCTTTCCTCCCTTAAAGTAAGAGTCCATGTTTCGCACCCATATAATATAACTGGTACAATAATAGATTTATATATTTTCAGTTTAACGTTTTTTGAAAGGAGTTGGGACATCAAAAGTCTCTGCAATGCATAATAGCACGCAGTTCCAGAATTGAGCCTATATTTAATTTCTTTGTGCATCTCATTCCTATTTGTGATTATTGCTCCCAGGTATTTGAATTCAGCCACTTCCTCAAAATTTCCCTCATTTGTCATTAGCTGTCCATTTCCATTATGTAATGCATTTCTACGTGTGACTATATATTTAGTTTTATTGATATTTACTTCCAGTCCTAATTTCTTAGTGTTACTCAATAGTGTGTGCGTGTTGTCCTTTAGTATCTCCTCGCTATCGGCCAATAATACTACATCATCAGCATAAACTAACAGCTTATTAATACCATTGAGTTGTAAGCCTTCCTCATTCTCTAAAGATTTAATGGCATGCTCTAGTACAAAATTAAATAGTAGTGGAATAGTGCATCTCCTTGCTTCAACCCATTCTGGATTTCAAAAGTGTCCGAGAACTGTTTGCCTGCACGCACCCTACTCTTTGTGCCATTTAGACACATTCGTATAAGTCTTACTAACTTTTTAGGAATTCCGAACTCCAGCAGGATACTATATAACTTCTCCCTCATAATTGAATCATATGCCTTTTTGAAGTCTACATATAGTTGATGTACAGTACCATTATATTCCCATTTATTTTCTAAAATCTGTCTTATACTAAAAATCTGATCTGTTGTAGACCTGTTTCTTCTAAATGCACATTGATGATCTCCTAGAATGTCATCAATATAGGGAGTAAGTCTGCTTACTAATATATTTGTAAGAATTTTGTATGTAGTTGAAAGAAATGAGAAGCCCCTCTAGTTGTTGCAATCAGTTTTATCTCCTTTCTTATAAATTGGTACGATAATTGATTCCTTCCATTCATCTGGCAGAGCTTCTTTTTCCCAAATCACACTAAGCAAACGACGTATCTTGTCCATCAATTTTTCTCCCCCTGATTTTATCAGTTCTGCTGGGATCTCATCTGAACCTGATGCTTTATACATCTTCAATTTTTCAATCGCCAGTTCAACCTCTAATGCATTTGGTTCTGTGACTAGCATTTCTGCTATCTGTAAATTATCCTCCTCAATGTCCTGTTCTGTATGTACATTTAATAGCTGATTAAAGTAACTTTTCCATCTATTTAATATACTCCTGGAATCTGCAATCATATCCCCATTTTCATTCCGAATTATGTTTGTTCTAGCCTGAAACCCTTTCTTCTCTATACTAATTCCCTGATATAATTCTCTAATGTTCCTGTTTTTTGCATTCATTTCAAGATCATTAATCTTCTCTCTCAAATATTCCCTCTTTTTACTCTTTAATAACTTGGTGGTTTCCCGTCTAACACCACCCAATTGCTCTAAATTTACCTCATTTGGCTCGTGTAACCATTTCATTTTTGCTAGCTTTCTTTTCTTTACAATGTCGGCACATTCCTCATCAAACCATTTCTTGTTTTGCCTCTTTTTAAAACAACCAATGCTTTCTGATGCTGACAATTTAATAGTATCTCTTATAGCCTCCCATTCTTTATTTATATCAGTTTCTTCTTTCTTGCCACATTGTCATCTGAAGATTCCAGTACTTCAAATCTATTAGCAATTTTGATTTGGTATTCTTGCCGCATTTCATCATTTTTCAAGTTTTTTAATTCATATTTTACAGAATCATCTGTATAAACCTAATATATTTAGGAGTTTTTTCAACATTTGTGATATTCAATAGCAGAAATTAAAAATTAATTCGTAGCTTGAAAAACTTTTAAATGGTCGTTCTAATAAATATCACAAATAAACCCTTCTTCACACAAAGAATCAAATAAACTTGCCTTGAACATGTCAAAGTTGATGAGGGGAAGAAATTAAAATATTTTCTGTTCTAGGGCAGCACCAATTAAAAAAGGTATTAACAGAGTCCACTCAAACCGAAGAGTCCACATTACCCTAAGTTTCTTTAAATATCTTGGTACATTACACTATAATTTCGGAACCTGACCAAACAGATTTAATCATCATCGCCATTAACATTACGGTTAGGTTATCTGGCCTGTTCCTGAAGCTAGAGCTGGTCACATCATCGTCGTTTCGGCGCCTCACATTCCGTCGTCCTATGGTATATAATATTCTTGTAATTCAGTTTGGTGACATTTTCTGTACATGTTCATGCCATCTATTTATATAACTGTGAGTTACCTCTTCTGTATTTATAATGTTCAATTCGTGTCTAATCTGTTCATTTTGTTTATGGTCTAATAATGTAGGCCTATATCCCGCCAGCGGTATCAATAGCTTCATTTCTCCTGCTTCCATTCTACGTTTTTGTTTAGTTAGGTTCCAAACATCTGATCCATGTGCGTCGTTCTGTAAAACTTCAGAACTGAGTCTGTCTTTTTCTTCCTGACGAAGGTTATTTTCAATGTCCGTATTAATTATTCTAATTTGAATGTATATCATGACCGTTTAGGGTACTTCCATATGATAATGTACATCTAAATATTAAAAATGATCAAAAAGTAAGAAAAATAAACACATTTGAAATTTTATAAAGTATTGGCTGTACCTGCAATATTGTATGACTAAGAAATATGGACTCCGAATAAACACTCAATTAAAAATATAGAAGCAGCAGAAATGAAATATTTATGATCTGTAGCAGGATATATTTTAATGAATAAAAAAACGAAGTGAAGATATCCGTAAAGAACTACAAATATTCAGTTTGACAGATAAAATAGAAGAGTATAGGAGAAAATTGTATGAGCATGTTTGCAGAATGTATACCAACAGATTGCCCAGGAAAAGTCTGAACTATCAACCAAGAGGAGGAAAAAGAGATCGGGACGCCCACGAAAAAGATGGACACAGCAGCTATAATACTTGGAGCCGTAACGAACCAAAAAGGTTCAATCCCCACATAAAGAAGATGAAGAAGAGAATTTAATATCTGTATAATAAGTGGTTTTAATTAAGTAAATAATTTTATACGTTAATTACGATTAAATAAAAAAATAATTAGAATTCTGATTGCTTGGGATGTTTTAGTAATTAATATTTTACAGCTTGGTAAAGTTAAAACTTTTAATACAGGATATGATCATAAGTTATTTGTTTTATTAAACGAGTTGATCAATGCAGATCAGTTTCATTATTAGTGGTCCACCTGTGATAACGCAGGCATTTAGGTCAATGCGTTATCCTATGATAAAATATGTTCATGCAGCGAATAATAGTTTTCTGTATCGGCAAGATGCGATGGCGTTGCAAATGCAGAACGAAACGTGCATTACAGTACAAAATATACTGATGCTATTTGAGCATATCAGTTACAGCTTCATTGAGTTGCTAATCAGTTGGCCTACATACAACATGATATTGCAGAGAACTTGAAGCCATATTAGTAAATACTTACTAAATGCTGTAACTCCAATGATCTTCGTTATCTCGAAAAAAAATTATATTGTTTTATATTAGGGCCTAAATATGTGTGATATATAGGCCCCATATATATATATATATATATATATATATATATATATATATATATATCCCGCGCCATAGCCGAGTGTTAAGGTAGAATGCCTTGGCGCAGAGCTACGGAACTTGCGCTGCTTAGGGTCTCCATGGGGGAAGATAATTATCTTCTCATGGAATTTCGGCCAGTATGGGACCGGAGCCCACCTAGCATCGTGAGGAATTTGGGTAGCTACAATAAGTAGCGGCTCCAGGTTGAGAAAACCAGCTGTAGGCTAATGGTTTTCAGGCTCAACATGCTGACCTCATGTCACCCCTATACTGGCAGGATGATCGTCTCCTCTGTGATTAACACATGTAGATGTGAGGCCAGCTGCCGGCTGGTAGGCCAAGGACTTTCTAGGACTGTTGCGCCATGGAGTTTATATATATATATATATATATATGTGTGTGTGTGTGTGTGTGTGTGTGTGTGTGTGTGTGTGTGTGTTATATGTCTTATAACGACGTTTAAATTACACGGGCAAGGCTAGAATGGTGGTGTCGCAGGGGTTAGAATAGATTTACGAATCGCCGATCGCGAGTCAAAAAGGCCGCGCAAACATCGAAATATCTGGACTGTGATTCCAGACGTCTCCACCAACGTCTCCCCCCTCTTTGGGGAAAAAATCGGTGGCCAGAGGCTTCTACGGTTCGAAGTCTACCTGAGTCTAGAAAGTTCTTCGAGCTTTCATAAATGAGACGAAGGAAAGTAGTCTTACTGTTGGATGGCTAGAGATTAAGTGTAAGAGAAATTGTGGTGAACGGATTCATCAGTGACTGTGAAATAATTTTGACTGAGATACATTGAAAGAAGATGAATTGTGAGTGAAAATTGTGATAAAAAGTTTACTGATAATTTGTAGAAAGAAAAAAAAGTGTTAACTGGGATTTTGAACAACATCTGTGCGTAAAGGAAAACCCCTAGTCACCTGTGACTATATATATTTGAACAGAAATGTAAAACCTACAGCACAGAAATGTAACTTGGCTTATTATCTAATTCCAAACAGAAAAAAATAGAAGCAATAAATATTGACCTGTTGTAAGGGAAAACATAACAAATGGAAATATTTTAAAAAAAATTGGGTTTGCAACATAGATAAGCGAATGCAGGATGTAAGTGAATTATACCGATTTTTTCTGGTTACTACAATTTGAGTTAGGTAACAACAGGATATCAGACAAAATATTATATCAAACTTATCAGTTGCAAGATATGTTTACATTTGATACTCCTAATGCTTATCTTTTATTTGCTAAATTTAGACTAAATCAGGAAAATTATATAGCAATCATATTGATGACATTTTTTTCATTTATCTTGTTGTAACTTAGTTATAAGACTAACTACTGTAAATTTGATTTAAACTGACTTCGCGGACATGGCCACAAGGCCTGAACTCTGCTAGTTAAAATAAAGCTATTATTATTATTATTAGTATTATTATTATTATTATTATTATTATTATTATTATTATTGTTATTATTATTGTTATTATTATTATTATTATCATCATCATCATCATCATCCAGTACTAGCTAATATCCGGCGAGTGCTGCTACGCCTAAATTAATGAAAAGTAATGTGCTTTTATGTTTAGTTCAATAAGCGAAAGGAAAAATAATTATAAATTTGTATTTTTTAGATATCCCTTGCTGATTACCTGGCGTTGCCCGGGAATACACTTATTCCTATCTTCTTGACCTAAATGAGCTGAAATACGAAAATTAACGTGTTTTATGTTTAGTTAAATGAGTAAGTGGAAAATGTATATCGTAATTATTTTTTAGATCCCCGTGCTGTTTACCCGTCGTTGTCCGGGAGTCTACTCGTCCCGATCTTCTTGGCATAAATGAGCTGAAAGATAAAAATTAATGTAGGCCTACTTCTTATGATTAACTGAATAAGTAAAATGAAAAATAATTATAAATGTATATCGTAATTATGTTAAAATTCCCTGAGCTGATTATCCGGTATTGTCCGGGAATCTACTTATCTCGATCTTCTTAGCATAAATGAGCTACAAGACAACATTCGTTATTGCGAGTTATCCGTAAAAGAATACCCGCCATGTACTGCTATTCTTGTACAGGAATCTACGTACTGCCTCCATCTTATTGGGATCAATGAAAGACAAAAAATGGTTATTGTGAGTTACCCGTAAGAGATAAACATGTGCTGTCGCAGACTTTTTTGTAGAGCTTTTTGAGATATTCAATTCTGTGTACATTAATTTTGTGTATTTGTTGTGGTTTAGGCAGCGTAAGCCACTTAAGCGTCCAAAGATCTACTTCTATCACGTTTCCCACTACAAAGGGCGATTTTTAAGGGTGTAGGAGTTGAGTATCACAACTCTCTTTTAGCCTATGTTCATCCCGGGAATCTCCTGAACATTTTCAAAAAGCCCCATCACAATCGGATCAACGGTATGGCCGAGCATAAAATACGGACAAACAAACCAACCAACAAACAAACAAACATTAATTTTTATGTAGGCCTATTAGATTATTATTCACTTTTAAAAGTAAAAATTCACCGCTGTGATTTGGGGTGACATCGTTGACTCGTTCGAAGCGGGCCTGGGTTCGATCCCCAGCCTGGACACATTTCCTGTTTTTCTTCTCCCTTATAAGACAAATGCCAGGAAAAGTTAAGGTCTAAATAGTCCCCTATACTATTTGGTCATCATAATCGTCTAATTATACTCGCCTTGTCTAGTATGAATGTATGAATGAATAGTGTCTAGTCTTAAATCCTCGTACTGTCTCGAAGATAACCCCACATTGAGCTCATCCCTATTTCGGGGAGCCCTATATGTCTTTGTGTGATCCAAAGTTTAAATATCCTCTCGAGGCAAGTAAGGCCAGAGTGGCGTGGGACACGTAAAATATCTAAAAGGTAGAGGTTAAAATAAAAGAAAGAATTAAAGTGAAATAGAGAATATGAAATGGCACATATATTATACCACCAAGTTAACTCTGCACGGGCGGAGGGGAAGAGTTTTAGCGCTAGTGTCGCCGAACTACTGAATCTATGGAAGGGATGTAGGGGAAGACTGTACACCCGAACACGTACTGAAATGGTTCAACTTTACGTGTGAGCGGAGAATCCCTAAACACGTATGAGAAATCTGAACATGGTTGTCAAATTAGTAATTTAAGCACGGAACGCTCAAGCGGTCGGATCATTTAAATCACAGTATTTGTCGTCTCTCCGTTACCAGCCTCACAATAAATCACAAGCGGCAACATGTAATTGGAAGGGATAGTCCATTCCTACATGTAACCCCAATGGTAACAGGACCTTTAAAATCCATAGTATTTGTCAGCTCTCTACCTGCCAGACAAAGAACATATACAGAGGACAGGAAGTGGCAATATAGTAAGGAAGAGAAAGAGAAAGACAGCATGTTAGTTAACATATTTTCCGCCTGTGCAGATTACTTGGTGGCGTCGCACCTTAATTAGGATTTGATGAAATTCAAGAATTAAGAATTATACAACCATATATTCAGAATTTAGCTTTTAGATACCAAAATAATTGGCATGAACACCTCCTTAGAATACCAAACAATAGACTGCCTCTGAAGCTATTCAACTACAGACCCGCAGGACGAAGAGATCTAGGAAGACCTAAGAAGCGATGGAGCGATCAATTTCTATCCTGAAGCGGAACAGGCCAATTGCTGTAATTGATGATGATGGCATACTCTATACAATGTTCGGCAAACAGACTAATGTTTAATTATTTATTCGAAATCCAAATTTTGAAAAGATATTGATTAGATCTTAATAGCTTGGTTTCTTCCAATATCTTACTAAGGTCTGGAGGCATCCAATTCCATTAAATATTTCATTTAATTTTATTATTGAATAACAATGAGCAACAAAAAAGATTTTTCTTTTTGTCTCAGAAAGAAAAATATGATTCTGATAGTATTTTTCCTCCTGAATTCAAATATGATATCGGTTTTTCTCCATCATGCAAGGTTTCCGAGAGAGAGAGATTTATAATTTCAAACACTTTAATATTTTCTACATTCGTAACTACACAATATTCGAACAATCGGACTCGCCTAGAAAGTAAGAAATGACGATTTTCTGCTATATTTCGCCTGTGGAGCATCCCTCCTGATTATCCAACAATAATCGGCCAGCATATTAGTTTTCCATTTGCCTTGATATCTCTTTTCCATACCTGAAACAATTTTGAGTTAGCTCAGATGGTTTTATTTTACAATGGACAAATGGACGAAAAACCGTTTATTAAAAAAATAATTATTTAAATCCATTAATTGGAATTGAAATAATAAAAAACTGTGGGTGATGGAGAAATTCCGAATACATGTTTTGAAAACACAATTTAAAAAACTACATTAAGTACAACTATTGGTAGGCCTACTCATTAGACAAAAATCATGTTCACCAGTGTAATCGAAATTACTTCCAAACGCAATCCTGTAGTCGATTCATACGATGATAGGTTTATATGGGCTTATCAATTTGTCCTTATACAATCTCAAAATCTGATTTTTATCTTGGCTGCGTCCCACGCCGTAGCCGAGCGGTTAAGGTAAGAAGCCTTGGCGCAGAGCTACGGGGCTTGCGCTGGTTCGAGTCTCCATGGGGGAAGAAATTTTCTCATGGTATTTCGGCCAGTATGGGACCGGTGCCCACCCAGCATCGTGAGGCAATTGGGTAGCTACAATAAGTAGCGGCTCCAGGTTGAGGAACCAGCTATAACGGCTGGGGGACTCGACATGCTAACCACATGTCACCCCTACACTGGCTGTTGATCATCTACTTCTGTGATTGACACATGTGGATGTGAAGGGCCAGCAGCCGGCTGGTAAAAGGGCAACCGCTGAAAAGTGGAAAGACCCTCAATCGGATCTTGGCTGCAATGCATGAACGGGCACGCCGTAGCGTAGTGGTTAAGGCACTGAGCTACAAGCCGGAAGGTCGAGGGTTCAAGTCCCATTGGGGTCAGGATTTTTAAACTGACCCAAACCCTCTGGCGGCACTATGGCCCTGGGGTCGACTCAGCCTCTAACGGAAATGAGTACCAGACGCTTGTTCTGGGGTAAAGGCGGCCGTCACGCAGGGCTGACAACCCGGCTGACATCAAGTGCCGATTGTCTAGAAAAAGTGGGAGCCTTAACTTCCTACTACCCCAAGGGCCTCCTGAGGCCTGTTGTGGGATCACTTTACTTTACTTTGCAATGCATGAAGTTGCAGCATATATGAACACTATATTTAGAACTAAAACATAGACTCACTTAAATGTGATTTACAGGTCAGCAACCTTAAAGTTTAAACAGTGATCAGCTGATCACATTGTAGGTTTTTTTTTTCAGCAAAGTAGAGCGCGCGTTTGATCACTTGGCCTACTATGACTTTTGATTGGACACCCGTTCTTAAAACAAAGTGATTCACTAAGTGTTTTGAATTTTCCTAACACTAGAATTAGTAGATATCTCTCCGGAAAATAATTTCTTATAGTGGATTTTCGATCTATTATTACTAGAGTCCGGATGTTAGGCACTTAAAAAATTCAAAATAGGCAGGCAAAAAGGAAGGCAAAAAGGCACTAAAATCATTAATATAGGCACTAAAAATTCAAAACAGGCTCTTATAAAAAATGGACAACATGACTTTTTACTGCCATACGTTAAGAATATAAACATATGTTATCAATAGCATGCCAAGATATCAGAGATGCTATTGGAATTTGTTTTGCCTTTTTACAAAGAGCAGAACCATCACTTGAAAATTGAGAATATTTCCGCACCAAATTCATTCACTAAATTGGTCTATTTGTCTTTTACTGTTGTCCACTCTTTAGGTAGCTTAAAAAAAACTGTTCTAAAGGTAAAAAAGAGCCACGTACGCTTGCCGCACCACTTTGTCTTTCAACCACCTGTCTGTGAATGAGGATTGCAGACTGAATTATTCATTGTTACCAAGATCAAAAATAATATTGCTGGTCACCTAAAGGTTTCAGCACCAGGTGAGAGTCAGAGAAAGAAAGCTTGAGCCATCTACCCTCTTTGTCACTCAGCAATGTTTGTATTGAAAAGAAGCAAATAACTTTTCTCCAAGCCTTAGAGCCTGAGCATAATGCAATGGGACATAGCATAGGGCTATTTCGCTTATCGGGAATGCATGAGGTGGAAAAATATAATATTTACCTATCGGGAGTGCATTGAGGGGGAAACCATCTGCCTGCTAGGTTATTGGGTTATTGCCACCCTTATCTTAAAATATTCCAAAGGAATTTATAAAAAGAGCACTTGAAAACTTCTATGAAATGATTTGTGCCATGAAGTTTGTCAATTTCAATTGATTTCATTGAAATACTGAGTTAATTTCCAGAAAAAATGCAAATAGGCATTTATAGGCATTATAAGCTGAAATAGGCATTTATAGGCAAAATGAACTTAATGGAAAACAACTCTAGGGTCGTTGGTATGAACTTATATGAAGTCGCTTTTACAATATCTACAGTATGTCAATTTGTTATTCATACACTTAGATTTTATAATTGAAATAGCACAATTTTAATTCTCAGAATATTGCAATTACATTTTTCCATTAATTAAACATTTTCAGGTACACTTCTTTACATAATATATACAAATCAACAAACTCTATAAACATTTAACGTATAATATATTAAAAAAACTTTAAAAATTGTACATTTTATAGTCACTTTTCTATTCATACAGTCAGAATGGGGGAAAAATAAAAAAAATGAAGAAACAATTGAAGTCCTTAATACTTTGTAGGGTAACCTTTAGCTTTAATAACAGCTTGACATCTACGCTGCATGGATCTAACAAGCCTATCACATATCTGAGGACTGATTTTGCACCATTCTTCAGTAACCACCTTCTTCAATTCTTCTTTGGAAGAAGGATTTCTGCTGTGGACCCTAGGTTTTAAAAACGCCCATAAATGTTCTATAGGATTTAAGTCAGCAGATTGAGGAGGGGTTTTCAATTGCTTTGGCACGTTCCATATCAACCAAGTCTTATTTAAGTCCGCCGTATGTTTGGGGTCGTTATCTTGTTGGAACATGTACGTAGGGAGCATATCCAATTTTGCTGCACTTTGTTTAATATTCTTACGAAGAATGTCGTTATACACAAATTTGTCGATAACATTGTCAATGAACTGTATATTGCCAACACCTTTTGCCGACATACACCCCCACAACATTATAGACCCACCCTCATGTTTTACTGTAGGTGTTGTATTGGTCACATCATTATCCGCATTGGCTTTTCTCCAAACTCTATGAACGCCATCTGAACCGAACAGGTTGATTTTAGTCTCATCAGACCAGAGAACATTATTCCAAAATGCCTGCCCCTTATTTACATGTTCTTTTGAAAACTGTAGTCTTACAACACGGTTCTTCTTACTTACATACGGCCTTTTTCTAGTCATTCTTCCACGATAGCAATTTCTGCTTAACACCTTCCGAACTGTCTCAGTACATACCTTTTTACCAGTAGAAACTTCTAGGGTAGACCGCAATTTTGGAGCACTAATTCTGGGGTTGAATTTCACTAGTCTCACAATGGTTCTCTCCTCCTTTTCACTTAACTTCTTTTGTATAGGTTTTCTCGGAACATTCTCTACTGAACCTTTATACTTGAATTTATTTAGTATATACTGTACTGTTGCATGACATTTGCCTATCAGTCGCCCTATTTTTCTCAAAGTGCAAGATTTACAATTGTATCCTTGAGATCAGAACTGAGTTCTTTACATTTACCCATTTTGGAGGCGACAGACTGCCAGTGTACACAACCAGCACAGTAGACAGATGTAAACAAATGCACAACTTAGAGTATTCATGTTGCATTAATGTTTAAGCAAGTTAGACAAGCAAATACACTGCAGTGTTTTCTTTAGTGTATGAATAACAAATTGGCTTGTATTTGGGTGTAATAAAGATTATTTATTTTTATAAATTATGTTTATTTTATAATTACGTTTTGAACTACATATTTAGATATAAATTAGTGTTTCCTTCAAACCACAATAAATATTTTTTCTTTATTTTTAAAAACTTTCTGAAAATTGGATTTTTATTAATAAAAATGCCTGTGTATGAATACCAAATTGACATACTGTATAATAAGTAACTATAGGCATTTTCCCTAACATCCGGTCTCTAATTATTACATTTTAAGACAGAACTGTAATTTATTTTATATGAGATTGATATTGATACAATTTTGTTTATATATTCTCATATTATCTAAATGTAGTCTACCGCTATGATCTCGAGGTAGCGTGCTGCCTTGTCACGCAGCGTGCCCGGGTTCGATTCGCTGTCGGGGCAGTTTTTTCTGGGTGAGGTTTTTATCGGGGTTTTTCCTCACCATCCTTCACCGGTGTGGGAAGCTACCACACCTATAATTCCCTAGTAAAATTGCAAAGCATAGCATGAAAATGCTATGATTGCAGTGAAAGACCTGCCCTCGGGCAGAATTACTATGGATGGATGGATCTAAATGTGGAAAAGTTTGTATGTTGTAGGTATCTGAAATAATTTTCAAAACAGTTACTCTAATCGGCTGTTTAATTTATAGGCTGGCTGTTCTCCACTCTATAGCCGGCATATAAAAAAACATACAGAAATCAACAACAAATACCGAACAAAACAAGTGACATTAATAAATATTTTCCTCTTATTCATCAAACCCACAGGAAGTCCATTTATATACTGATGAATCACTTGAAAATATTTTCAAGCAACAAAATAATGTTATTTTGAATTAAAAAAAAAAGGAGTGGAAGAGAGAGAAGAGATGTTTATAACGCTGACAAGAAACGGCTGTTTAATCTGACCAAATATTTGTTTATTTTTGTTTGATCAATAAATATTTAACTTTACCATTTCTGTTACTAATAACATAGACAGTTCCAAATAATTTTGTTTACATCTTTAGTCAATTTAGGGAAGAATTAAAGGGGGAAAATTAGCGCAGATCTTTAAAAATTGCTAGCGAAAGATCATTCCAAGAGAAACATAAATTATTATTTGATTAATAAACCATAGACCAGTGTATAACGTCATACTTTTAAATATGACCATTCAGTCAAAAATGTGCCAAAAAATAAAAGCAAGGCAACTGAATACAAAACAGCAACGTCTGTTGCTAATAAAATAAGAAAATAAATATTGAATCAGCGTGTCGAAAATTCTGCCCTTATAAAAATGACAACGGGTAAAAAAATTGTATTGACACAATTTGGTTGTCCATTACATTAATATGGTTTTCATAACAAAATGACACTGAGAAGCTAAATTTATTAGCAGAAATAATAAACATTCTATATGACGTGAGTGAGTTCTTTAAGGTGGTATTTCAGCAAGAAATGTATGAATGAATTCATCACATACACGTCGAGAGAGACGTAGGCTACTTAAAATAATTTTGTACACGAAAATACGATGCACCAGCGAAATCGGTCTCGCTATAGGCCTATTGATTACTTAATGCTGACTAACTGCATTCACGTGGCGTGAAGGCCAAACCGGATGCGCATGCCGCCCGCTGAAGCAAGCCGCGTAGCCGATTTTAAAAAATCTGTTCGAGCGGTTACAACTTATAACGTAGGCCCGGTATATACTGTACAAATTAAAAAAATCAAATTAACAAGACATACAAACATACTTACTTACTTATTCACTGGCACTATCGAACCCGTAGGTTCATGGCCGCGCAGACATAAGCTCTCCATACATCCCTATCCTGAGCTAATGCTTTCCAATCATTCCCTGTATAATCTACTTCCCTCAAATCATAGTTAATGTTGTTCTCCCACCTCATATTAAACTAATTGTCTCAGTGGTGTAACGGTTAGCGAGTCTGACTGATATCTTAGGCTTAGGGGATCCAAGTTCGTAGGTACGATACGAGACGTAACAAAGTGCGATTAAGAAAAATAAATCTAAGGTGGCGCACCACGTCATGCTTTTCCTCTGACTGACTACCTGTTCTGTCATCTGATATAAGCGTCATGCCCAGTATTTTAACCTGATATTAGTGACAGGAACACTTCAGTCGACTTGGCTTTTCGTAGTTATCGTGGATTGGATTTATCCTTTTTAAGGGTAAAGTGATCCCACTACAGGCCTTAGGAGAACCTTGGGGTAGTATGAGGTTAAGGCTAACACTTTTTCTAGACAATCGGTATTTGATGTCAGCCGGGTTGTCAGTCCTGCGTGACGGCCACCTTTACCTCTAGACAAGCTACTGGTACCCATATACATTAGAGGCTGAGTCGACCCCAGAACCATGGTGCCACCAAAAATTTTGTGCCTGTTTAAAAATCCTGATCACATCGGGAATCGAATCCTCGACTTTCCGGTTTGTAGCGTATTACCTTAACCAACTACGTACGGCGTGCCTCTTTATCTATTTTATTAACATACTAGCTTATACCCGGCATGCGCTGCTACGCCTAAATAAATGAATTAATGTGCTTTTATGTTTAGTTCAATAAGTAATAGGAAAAATAATTATAAATTTATATTTTTTAGATACCCCGTGCTAATTACCCGGCGTTGCCCGGGAATCTACTTATCCCGATCCTCTTGACATAAATGAGCTGAAATATCAAAATTAATGTGTTTTATGTTTGGTTAGATAAGTAAAAGGAAAAATGTATATCGAAATTATTTTTAGATACTCCGTGCTATTTATCCGGTGTTGTCCGGGAATCTACTCATCCCGATCTTCTTGGCATAAATGAGCTGAAAGACGAAAATGATTGTACTTCTTATGATTAGTTGAATAAGTAAAATGAAAAATAATTATAAATGTATATCGTAATTATTTTAAGATTCCCCGTGCTCATTACCCGGTGTTGCCTGGGAATCTACTTATCTCGATCTTCTTGGCATAAATGAGCTAAAAGACAAAATTCGTTATTGTGAGTTATCCATAAAAGAATACCCGCCATGTGCTGCTATGTTTGCACAGGAATGTACGTACTTGTCTCGATCTTCTTGGCTTCAATGAAAGACAAAAATGGTTATTGTGAATTATCCGTAAGAGATAAACATATGCTGTCGTTGGACTTTTTTGTAGAGCTTTTTGAGATATTCAATTTTGTGTACATTGATTTTGGGTATTTGTTATGGTTTAGGCAGCGTAAGCCATTTAAGCGTCCAAAGAGCTACTTTTGTCATATTTTCCATTACAAATGGCGATTTTTAAGGGTGTAGGAGTTGAGTATCACATCTCCTTATAGCCTATGTTCATCCCCGGAATCTCCTGAACATTTTGCAAAAAGTCCCATCACAATCGGATCAACGGTATGGCCGCGCATAAAGTACGAACAAACAAACAAACCAACAAACAAACAAACATTCATTTTTATATTATTAGATTTTAATGGATACATAAAAATATATAATCAAAATAAAGAAAGCTTACAACGCGAAAGTTATCAAATTACTGACCGAGAAACATTGAGGACGACTATGAAATTAAAATACAGAATAGTTGTTTAATTATCTGTGTCTCTGATATTTTGTCAAAATATAGAATCTATGATAATCGTAGCCTCGGAATGTAATATGTTTGTATAAAATAAATCATAAACAATTCAATTTCCCTTTTATAAATTTGAAGTCATGCAGAAGAATCGTAAACAACATTGCTTTAGTGCGGATGTTCGCTACTCCTAAAACAGTTTTCTAACATTTTATATATACCATACGTAATAATAAAATATTTCAATATACTGTAACATGGAAATGCAATTTTATTCAATTACGCTCCAACCTGACAGTATCACAGCTCCATGCGTCATGCAATGTGAACCTTTTAATGCAAGAATACACTATGTTACCTACATCAGAAGATGACACTTCCAGTAATTGCCATATATTCATTCGGAAGTTTATTTAAACATATAGGCCTAAGTGTTAGGCGGTATTTAATAATACCGATTTGTTTGATCCATCCATGAGTATTTATAACCTTTCGTTGTTTTTTTATAACCATCTTAGGACTATCAACTCTTTGGTTAATTCCATCATGAAATTTTGTTCTCTGGAACATTATTATTAACCCTCGATAAAAATAAAACACATCAATTCATTATATATATATATATATATATATATATATATATATATTCAATTATATTTTTAAAATCAAACTTTTGGCCGTAAAAATTAATATCAAAAAATATATCGGGGATAATAAAATTTTAGAGCAAGTGAACAGTTAAATATCTAGATTTCAATTCATCATATGTTAAAACTGAAGATATTAATGACAAAATAAATTTATTTAATCTAATTTGTGGCACTGTTAAAAGAACCCATAAAAAGATAAGAAAAGAAACAAAAATTAAATTTTATAAAAAAAATGGCTGTTCCTGTATTGATGTATGTATCAGAATGTTGGACGATCACTAAAAGACAAGAACAAAAAATGGAAGCAGCTGAGATGAGATTTTTAAGAAATATAGCAGGATATACTCTGCTGGATAAGAAAAACGAATGAAGATAGGCCTATAAGAAAGGAACTAAATATTTTCAAACTTACAGACCGAATAATTAAATATAGGAACAACTGGAAAGAACATATTGATAGAATGCCAGAAGGAAGATTTCCAAAATTATTGCTAAATTATTAACTGCACGGAAGGAGAAATGTTGGACGCCCACATAGAAGATAGTCTGAACAATTTTAACAATTCTAGCTTTCATGAAATCAGAACGAGCCAACAGGCTTAATCCCTGGATGATGATGATATCGGGGATTCGAGGCCATCTAAATAAATTAAAATTAAAAAAAAACCGAAAAACACACACCATTTATTGTTGCAGTATGTAACAATTATATACTTGAGAGAAATATATATATATATATATATATATATATATATATATATTAACCTATTTTAAAAATTGTGAGAAATGCCTTAAATAAAGTGAGAAGTTGAGCTGAAAGAAAACTAAAATCACCATATTTACAATGTAAAATATGTAGTTGGTCGTTGTTCAGACAGTGTAGCCGATTTATCACAAAAACCTGCTAACAAACAAGTGAACAGCAAACTAATCTAGTATTCACTAACTCGCAGATTTTCTCACCCTAACTTGCCCAAACTAACACTAACTTGCCTATTATCTGACCCTAACTTTCCCACTAATATATGTGGTCTCTTAGAACAGTATCTCATTATATGTGAATAAATATGCTGACAATTGAGTGGTCTAGTGAGAGAGGGAGCTATGCCATTTGAGAAGAAATGAAACTAATCAGTGCCATTTATATTAAAATTTATATTTTTCCTTTTGCATAGTTTACGTAACAGTAAATTAAAGAAAGAAAAAAGTTACCCTTTATTGTACAAATAATTTCGTAATATAATGCTTTATAAAACCCGATTTATTTTAATTTATTCTCAAAGTGGCGTAGCTTCCCTCTCTCACTAGACCACTCAATTGGTTTTATGGGAACGTGTGTGTTATCACATTGGTCAACATGACGCTAGCAGTCTCTTGTTCTCCGATCGAATATTCACAGGTGGCACGGTGGGAATAGAATATCAAGAAATTCAACTATTCTTAACATGCACATGCATATATCCATGTGCCAATTTTCAAAGTCCTTTTTCTTAGCTTTATCGTCCTAGAGTGTATTCCGAAGCATGATGTTTGGTTCATTAGCATTTTTTTCTTTTTATGATGAACAAGGAGCTGACCCAATGGCCATGTCAAAAGAATGCCAGAGCAAAGTTGCCTACAATTGTTATGAATGGATCCCAATGGAAAGGAGGAAGAGAGGAAAGACCGAAGAAGAAACTTGGATAGAAGGGGTACAAGCAGCTATGAATGTCAGAGGATTGGAGGAGATTAATGATGGACAGAGAGGAATGGCGTTTGGATTCCGGAAGACGGCGGCAGCTGCCATGATACCGGATGATGATATATCCATTAATAGTACTTCTGCCCGAGGGCAGATCTTTCACTGCAATCATAACATTTTCATGATATGCTTTGCAGCTTTATAGGGAATTATACTATATGTGGTAGCATCCCGTTGCTTTCCACACCGGTGAAGCGTGACGATGATAACGATAAGGATGTATGATGATGATAATGATGGCCGGTTGATTTTCGGGGACCATTGGGCCCTAAGCTTCTTGACATTAGTCTTACAGGTGAGTAAAAACCCGAGAAAAACCTCATCCAGGATCCTGTCCCGACCGGGAATCGAACCCGGGCCTGCTACGTGACAAGGCAGCACGCTACCTCGAGACCACAGCGGTGGATACATATATATATATATATATATATATATATATATAGATAAAGTAAAATGAATTAGCTACAGGCCTTGGGAGTAGCAGAGGTTAGAGCGTAAGATGTCAGCTAGGTTGACAGCCCTGCGTGACGGCCACCTTTATCCCCAGAACATATGCTGGTACTCATTTTCTTCAGAGGCTGAGTCGAAACTAGGCCATGGTGCTGCCAAAAGGTTTAGGCAGTTAAAAAAATTGCTGACCCTATCAGGACTCTAACCATCGCCTTCCGGAACGTAGCGCATTGTCTTAACCAATTGCATTAAGGGCGTGCCCCTAAAATTTTTATCCGGGCGGATATACATTTTTTTTTTCTTAAATCAAAAATTGATCACTTAAAAATTAACTTTTGAAACGTGGCTTATTATGTTTAATTTACATATATTCAGAGTATATAAACAATAGTTCAACAGCTGTAAATTAAACTGACAATTTTATCGATTTTCGATCGAGGCTTGCAGGTTTAAATATGGCCCTAGGATGAGTGGATTTTAAGGACGTAAATATCCTAATTAGGCTACGTTCAGAAGGGAAGTAGAGCTATGTCGTGGATTTATGGTCCGTAAAGTAACCTCAAGTATGAGATAAGAGGCTTATGTGCAAAATTTGCTATCATTTCACGTTTAACTTTGAATTCGACATTAAATGACCTGATTCCTTAAAGAAACACCGTTAAAAATTAAATAATTAAATATTCTTCAAACAATATCTTAATAAATTACATCACATTCAAATTTAAGTTTAAAGTAAATAATAATAATAATAATAATAATAATAATATAATAATAATAATAATAATAATAATAATAATAATAATAAATCAATAGTAGGCTAGATGTTTCAATTATAATCTTTCGATTCCGTTGGTAAGTTACCAGTAAACTAACTGGCCGGGAAAACGATGTTGATGATCATTAAAATTGGTGATATCTTTAGAATCTAGAACAAATGCTATCCAAGAGCGTAATAGATGAAAATACATCTCGTTAAGGTGATTTTAGAAAATTCTTATTGCTGGAAAATATTAATAAAACGAACTCTCGATTATATATCGATTACATTCTTCAAATTGTGTAATAATTTCTCTTATGTATTAAGATATAAAATAATAGTCCACCAGAACATACGCGAGTTTGATCCTAGGTCTGGACAAATTTTTGGGTGAGGAAACTTTAAGGTAAAAATAGTCCGCGAACACAATCTGTCTATAAGAGTTTTATGCATATCATTATTCAACTTGTTTAAAATATGTGAACTGATTATATGTCTTGCTATAAATGTTTGTGTTGTCTCGGAGGTGGTCATTCTGGAAGGTCGCCTATTGCTCTTGCGTGTTAAAAGTAGTAGGCCTATTGACTCAATATGCTCCAGAGTTAAATCTGTCCCTATAGGTAATGTCTCTACAAGAACCGGACAGCATGTGAAATATTTAAGTGCCTACAAAAGAAGAGGGACCAGCCTCATGGGCTAGTGGTCCGTTACTGACTACTGTTCATGAGGTCCCGGGTTCGATTCCAGGTCAGACCATAGACATTTTTTCTTAATTCTGGAATTTAGGTTGCAGAGTTACGGGACTGCGCTGGTTCGAGTCTTGATGGGGGAAGACATTTTTCTCATGGTATTTCGGCCAGTATGGGACCGGTGCCCACCCAGCATCGTGAGGCAATTGGGTAGCTACAATCAGTAGCGGCTCCAGGTTGAGGAACCAGCTATAACGGCTGGGGGACTCGACATGCTAACCACATGTCATCCCTACACTGGCTGTTGATCATCTACCTCTGTGATTGACACATGTGGATGTGAAGGGCCAGCAGCCGGCTGGTAAAAGGGCAACCGCTGAAAAGTGGAAAGACCCTCAATCGGAATCGGATGTGAGGCCAGCATCCGGATGGTCAGCCAAGGGCCTTCTAAGCCTGTCGCGCTTGGAGTTTATGGGTGAAGAACTCTCCTAGCGCTTCATTATCATTTATCGCCCATCATATCATCGGGGTAACTTAACTCCTCCTTCCAGTTGCCCCAACCTAAGAAATGGATTACAATTCTGTCAATGCTAGAGGTGAAAGCCAGAAATGTCATAAAAGACAACCTGGCCGCATCAGAAAAAATAAAAAAAACAAAAGAAGAGACCATCATATTCATTCGACGACGACCAAACCCAACACACCTACACATAAACAACACACGCCTAGAATACAAAGACACAGCAAAAACCCCAGGCGTGACACTAGACAAAAAATCGTATATCCAAACAACACATCCAAACACTCAGAACCAAATCACTGCACAGAATGGTCAAATCTATCCACTACTAAACTCAGGAACACTCGCACAAAAACACAAATTAACACTGAACATCGCGCTAGTCAGATCATATATTACATAATCTAGCCGAGTCTGGGGACATGCAGCTGTATCTGCCACATAAGCGAACTTTAGAGCATTTAAAATAAAACTCTGCGAATTATACTAAGGGCCGACCGATAGACTCAAACATACACATACATATATTTTTTTTTTTTCAAATGCCCCAGGTTTTCATTCGACATTCCTGATTTCTCTCCTGGCATGGCGTACTTGTAACCCACTTCTGAGATTGGGGCGCCTGGAAGGCGGGGTTACGTTGCCCGATGATATGATGGGTGGTGATGATGATGATGATGATGATGATGATGATGTGTGTGCGCCAGGAGAGTCCCTAACCCTAAGCTTAACCTAAGATGAATGATGATGATTGCGATGGCCATATGATTTCGGGGACTGTTCGGGCCTTAAAGTTTTCCTGACATTTGTCTTACAGGTGAGGAAAAACCCCGATAAAAACCTCACCCAGAAAAACTGTCACGACCGGGAATCGAACCCGGGCCCGCTGCTTGACAAGGCAGCACGCTACCCCGAGACCACAGCGGTGGACACCAAACAGCTATATTACACGACGTACTAATAGTATATTACGATGCGAGGTTGGGAAGTGATTTTTACAGAATCGAGGAAAAATGTTTAAAAACCGAGCGATAACGAGGTTTTTAATTTCCGAGATTCTGTAAAACACTTCACAAACGTACGTTGTACATTATTTTTTGCGCGATGGTGTTTTCAAAAGAATAATAATAGTAAAATAATACATCTTTGTTGGAAATATTTGCATTCATTATAAACAATTGACTATCGTTAACACTGTGGGCAATGTTTATTAGTTGAAACAACAGGAGGCTTTGAGAACAATTATTGGTAACATGGCCTCAGTACGTATTTATTGTTTTATACTGTTTAAAATAAAGTTCTGTTAATTTAAAATGCAAGTGATTTGTTTCGTATAATATATATTAACACTACCTTTTGGATATTAGATTAGATTAGATTTATTTAGCCTGTTGGAGTTAAGGCCATGTGGCCTTCTCTTCCACTCACCAGGACAAACATATATTACTACAGAATATAACAATCTCAATTAACTCTGATATTAAATACTAAATAAAAATTTGATCAGAAAGATAATATCTATTACATTACGATCTATGATGCAACCAGTTAATGTTAGTTAAAATTAAGACTAAAACTAATAATAAATTGTATACAAGCGAGACATATTAAATTGTCCCTCTCTAATGTACATAAAAACAAAGAAAAATTATGAGATATAGAAAACTAATTTTACGATTATACAATATTTAAAACAGAACAAAAGGAAATATTTCTTAATCTTAATATTATTTTCATAAATAATTAAATTTATTAATTGTTAAAAGAATACTATCAGTGAGGTGTATAAATTAGTTTGTTAATAAATAATTATTTAGTTTGAGTTTGAAGGATGTTATAGTTTGACAGTCTCTGACATAAGGCGGAAGGGAATTCCATGTTTTGGTAAGTGAGACCGTAAAAGATAATGAATAATATACAGTGTGATGAGGAGGGATATAAAGGTCAATGTGATGATGGGATCGAGTGTCGGATAGTCTGATGAAGCGGCGTGATAAATAATTAGGCGATGATGTGCATGATATCTTCTAGTATATAGAGTGTAGTACGTAGTATACATAGAGGGTAGTGGTTTTACTTCCCGCACATGGGTGTAAATGCAATATTACAGTATAGTTATTTAGGTTGGCAATCTCGAAATGTAGGAAGTTGAATTTTCAACCATGGTTGCCGCTGGTAAGAACGACAAAACGCACTATCGCGCAAAAACTTACCTTACCTAACCGTTGCTAACCGACTACATTAGACAACTAGCACGTAAAGTGGGAGAGACATACACCACTCACAATAACAAAATAATTAGAATCATAGGCACAACACAAATACAGACTACACTACGGTACAGAATACCAATACACGCCACATTAACTCACTGGCACTATCGAACCCATAGGTTCATGGCCGTGCAGACAAGTTCTCCATACATCCCTATCCCGAGCTAATGTTTTCCAGTCATTTCCTGCATAATCTACTTCCCTCAAATCATGGCTAACGTTATTCTTCCACCTCATTCTTGGTCTACCAACTGGACGTTTTCCCTCTGGTTTTCCTACTAGAAGCATGCACGTCTTTCATTCCCCATTCGTGCCACATGTCCAGCCCATCACAGTCTACGAGACTTAACTGTTCTTATTAATCTGGCTTCCTATAAAGACCATGTTGTTCACTGTTATGTAGTCTTCTCCATTTACCTGTCTGTGTAGTCTTCTCCATTCACCTGTCTGTTCATCTCTCTTTGGTCCACAAATTTTCCTAAGAACTTTATTCTCAAATACTCGTAATATCTTTTCCTCCCTTAAAGTAAGATCCCATGTTCGCATTCATATAATATAACTGGTAGAATAATAGTTTTATATATTTTTCAGTTTAACGTTTTTTTTAAATAACGTTGGGATGTCAAGAGTCTCTAATGTATAATAACACGCATTTCCAGAATTAAGGCTATGTTTAATTTCTTTTGTGCATCTCATTCCTATTTGTGATTATTGTTTCTAGGTATTTGAATTCAGCCACTTCCTCAAAATTTCCCTCATTTGTCATTAGCTGTCAATTTCCATTATATAATGTATTTCTATGTGTAACCATACACAGCACACTCTAAGCAAAAATATTTATAACCGAGAAGCAAAAATTGCTCTAAGTCCGTCATTGTGGCGTAGTCGGTAGAGTCTCTACCTTTCACTCCGGCAACCCGGGTTCGATTCCCGGCGTGGTAAGAGATTTGAAATATATATATATATACTCCACGTTGGGACTGGGTATGTGTCGTGTCCTTGTTGTACACATTGTGTTTAATTCCTCTAAAAAGATCCTCTAAAAAACATACTAACAACCGAAGAGAGAAAATATCTCTCCAAGGGTCACAAAGACAAATAAAATAAATATAAGCGCCAAAGACACGGCCCATGATGCCTAAAAAGGGCGTCGAAACCAAAACACACACCTATAGAGCGTTAGGCGTAAGGCATATGATGCGTCTCAGTAGTCTCTCCTATTGCAAATACCAACCTTACTTTCACGTGTTAATACTGACGAGGCTTTGGCGAGCGAGAATTGACGTTATAACCATAACGCGGTTGAGGATTGTAGGAAATGTCATCCGCTTTTCACTAAGCAAATCATGGTAGGGAGCAGGTGCCAGGGCTCAGATATAGCAAAGCCACCATGGGCTAATAACCCGCATTTGATTAAATACTGATTCATTAAATCAAAGAATGTAGCCGGATGGATATTGGAACGACAGCCTTTGGAATGAAGCAAGTTACGATTATTTTGTTTTTGTCGTTAGATATGTGCATGTAAGGGAAATATAGACTATTTCCTCCTTATAATGGATGACGACGACAACAACAACAATAATAATAATAATAATAATAATAATAATAATAATAATAATAATAATAATAATAATAATATAACAATGTTTTATTTGGCAGAGTTAAGGCTATAAGTCCTTCTCTTCCACTCAACCAGCGAATAGTAAAATTATACAAAAATTACATACTTTTTACAATTTTAAAAGTTATTAAAATATAGACTAAACAAAACACAATGGGGATATTGCCTAATATTAGCTACTATCAGAACACGAAATAAAATAAAAATAATATAAGTAAGTAAACCTTCCTAGATTAATATTTATAGGTATACCGGTATTCAAAATGCTGAATATGGTTATTATACAGTTAATATTTTCATTGTGTGGAACTTAATATATCAGTTAATTTAGATTTAAATAATGATAGTGATTGACAGTCCCTAACATGACACCTTCTGTGGGACCATGTACAGCCTTTGAAAAAAATGATGGCTCAACTCTTGATGATGGAAAGTTAGAGTTTTGAAGAGCGATTCACACCAGTACGTTGTTACATATTCTTACTCGTTTGAGTATAAAGCGGACGGCGTAAGTCTCTCTTCATGCAGCATTCGTATCGTTCGCTTCAGTGGAGCAGTCGGTAAGATCCTCTTTTTCCAATGACGCAGGCCCTTGTTCGATTCTGGTCAGGTAATTTTTCTTTTATTATTTAATAACGTCGTTAATTTTCATATCTACATGTTACCAGGCTTCGTTATATAAATAAATTTGTACATATTATATATATATAATTGGAAATATTCCCGGTCAGGACAGGCTCCTGGGTGAGTTTTTTCGGGGGTTTTTCCTCACCTGTAAGATAAATGTCAGGAAGCTTAGGGCCTAACGGTCCCCGAAAAATCATCGGGCTACCATCGTCATCATCATCCTTATCATTATTCTTCACTGGTGTGAAAAGAAACAGAAAGCTACCAAACCTACAGTTCCCTAGTAGAGCTGCAAAGAATAGCATGAAAATGCTATGATTGCAGTGAAAGCCCTGTCCTCGGGCAGAATTACTATGGAATGGAATATATGGAAATAAACAAATTAAAGGAAACATCTATCATATATATATATATATATATATATATGAATAATAACGATTGTAACGTCTCATTACTTTGTTTACAAATCACATGGAATAATAAAATTATTTATTTCCATTACCAATACAAAATTAAATAAGTCAATATCTACATTCACTATATAGTGAATGTATATACTGTATATACAGTACAAGTAAGTTCTGAAGTACTGCATCGCTTTATACAAACAATTTCTAGGAGAGATTTTTGTGGTCTAGTGGAGGGAGCTTCTGTTTCCCGTCCAAGAGGTCGCGTGTTCGATCCTGCTGTCATGCTTTTTTTTTCTCTCGTCCTTATTTCAATTAATTTTCTTTCTTTTGTTTAATTTATTTTGCTTTGTTTATTTTCAGCATTTACCGCACTACTCATTTACACAAATTGTTTTCCATTGCACGACACACAACGAAAGAGAACGGATTTAGTTTCTCAAATAGTTGTATACTTGTGAACTAAATAGCTGATCTCTGATCATGCACAGTGGCTTCGTTCTGAGACTCGAAAATTATATGTGAGCCATCAATTATTTCAAAGGCTGTAGATTTACGATTACAAAATCATGTTGTTTACCCTTTAGAATTATAAATAATATCGCTAACAAGGTTAATATCTAGGATAGCGGAGAGGATCCTCCTTCGGACTAAAAAGTCCGTTCCAAATTCAGGTCTTGCTAAACCCCAGTAGTATAATGCAAAGCCTTCTGATTCCTGTCTACCTTCTCCTGGCCATCTAACTTCCTGTAAATCCAAGGGTGATTTTTTTCTAATTCTCGCCTTAATATTTCTAGCGCCCTTCTATTATATAAAGTCATAACATTCCTCGTTCCTAGGAACATGTTCCTGTGAGCCTTTGGCATGGATTCCCTGAATTAGTCCCCGCCCGGAGAACCGAATGGGGGGACTATCTTATCTCCGAAGAATTTTACCCCAGTACACAGTGATCCAGAATGCAAAAAATCTGCAAAAATCTGGAAGTCACTATTTGGGCTCCAAATCATTCCACATATGTAAGATTAACAGGTTTAAGAGTAAACAAAATATTTGGGTCTGCATACTTGATGCGAGTGCCTTTAATTAGTTATATGCAAAGTATTCGTTATGACTGATTTAACAAACACAATTTATTTGCGGAGATACTTTGAAAAATATATTAATCTAGTCACAAATAGACTTATACATTTGTTAAAGTTATACTTTTATTTCCTTAATTTACACATCTAATTAACTACCTCGTCGGCCGCGGTGGTCTAGTGGTTATGCTCCTTGCCCGTAGTTCCAAGGGGCGCGGGTTCAAACTCGGCCGAAGTCGATGGATTTTTTTAGGATGGAAGAATCCAAGGGACAAGTCTTCCGGGAGGGACTTTAAGCCGTGGGTCCCGAGTCTGAGGATTTGCAGGCTCGTATAAAAAACTGCAAGCCAGAATAAAAATGTCTCTGTGAAAAATTTACCCGAATATTCCCATCCTAGCACTACCTTGGTTTCCTAGATGTCACTATGAGGCAGGGACGCTAACCCCGGGCCATTCAATGACATCTATCCGAAAACTAGAGTAACTGAACTAGTATGGTTGAATTTCTCCTCTATAGGGGAAAAGAACTAAGTCTCATTCAGAAACACTACTAATACTAATAGAACTATTATGTACTACTATTAACGACTACTACTAATACTACTACTTAGACTACTGCTGTTAACTAACGCAATGACCACTATCAAACATGAGCTAATGTTTTCCAGTCATTCATTGTATAATTAACCTCTTACAAATCCTTATTATTGCTATCCTCCTATCCATTTTTCGGATAACTACTGAGCAGGTTCTCTCTGTTCCCTCATATCACTTTTTGGGCTAAACCTAACTGAAGCGGTTCTATCTATAACTAATGTCAAGGTCCATGAATATCTTTTGTTCCTTGTGTCACATTTCTGCTTATCGCAGTGTACTCGGCTAAACTCATTTTATTAATCTTGTTTCGTATAAAGACAATGTAGCTCATTGTGATTATTCTTCTCAATTCAGTTGTCTATTCGTCTTTAATTGGTTCACATATTTTCCTAACCGCGTTATTCTCAAATGCTCTTAGTCTTTTCTCCTCTCTTAAAGTAATCTATATAATATAACTGGAAGAATCGCCGATTTATTACTTTTAGTTTAACTTGATGGGACGACAAGAATCCTGTACTGTATTTAACAAACAACATGACCAATGTACAAGCAGAAAATGGAGCGTATGTTCCGAAAGGCCTTCTTGATATTTTATGACATTATAAAGTTGAGGACTGAGATCTCAGGTACGTATTTTATATTTTTAAATGTTTACATAGTGAAACGCAACGGTGTTAAGTATTGAACGTTTAATGGTAATGTTGTGTTTGTCAATTATGATAGGTAGGTTTTTATTAGTGTTTGAGATTTAAATGCTGCTACCATGAAACTTACAGTTGGATAAAAAATGAATACATTAGCATGAAGCATCATGATAAAACCAATCATAGTGATATTGAATCGTTTGCATAATGAGGAAAAATAAACACCTCGCTTTTGTCATCTAAGATACCGGTATTAGCTGATTTGCAGCTGTTGCTCGGGTATTTATTTATCCCAATTTTCTTGGCATCAATCAGCTTACTTACTTTAAGGGAGGAAAGAAGATTACGAGCATTTGAGAATAAAGTTCTTAGGAAAATGTTTGGACCAAAGAGAGATGAACAGACAGGTGAATGGAGAAGACTACATAACGGTGAACGGCAGGGTCTTGATAGGAAGGCAGATAGAATAAGAAAAGGGGAGGAGCGCAGAGCTGCGATGGGGCAGGACATGTGGCAGGAATGGGGGAGTGAAAGACATGCATGGAAGCTTGTTGTAGGAAAACCGGAGGGAAAACGCACAGTTGGTAGGCTAAGATAGAGGTGTGAGAAGAATATTAAATATGCTTTGACGGAAGTAGATTAGACAAGGGATTATTGGAAAACATTAGCTCAGGATAGGGACGTATGGAGAGCTTATATCCGCGCAGCCATGAACCTACGGGTTCGATAGTGTCCGTGAGTTTTAGTTAGTTAGTTTTCATCACTCCGCTTAGTAACATACGAGCTTTCTGGTATTGTTTTGGCATTGCAACACTGGACTGTCGCCGTCACATCTTCAGTGAACGTGGATACCAGTACGAAGGGGGATGAATGATAATAAATACAATAAATGGACTAGGGTTAAGTAAAGTGATCCCACAACAGACCCGGAGGCCCTTAGAGTAGTAGGAGGGTTAAGGTTCCCACTTTTTCTAGACAATCGGCAGCTTTGTGTCACCGTGTTGTCAGCCCTGCGTGACGGCCGCCTTTACCCCAGAACAAGCGTCTGGATACTCATTTCCGTTGAGAGGCTGAGTCGACCCCAGGGCCATAGTGCCGCCAGAGGGTTTGGGCCAGTTTAAAAATCCTGACCCCCAACGGGACTTGAACCCTCGACCCTCCGGCTTGTAGCTCAGTGCCTTAACACTACGCCTACGGCGTGCCCCAATGGACTAGGATTAGATATCTAATATTTAGAAATTAAATTGTATTTCTATAATTAGATCTTCTTCTTCTTCTTCTTCACTTCACGGGCTAGGCAAAATGCCTGTTCCGCCTCACAGTTGTTCTGTCCATCTTTCTTATATTCCTTGAACCTCTTGGTTTGTAGTTAAATGCTGCTTTTGGTAATCTTGTTACGTTCATTCTTTCTATATGTCTAAACAATCCTTTTTCTCTACAATCCTTTGATTTTATCATTTAATGGATATATATATTTAACTCTGTCATATCTTCATTTTTTAACCGATACATTCTTGTGTAGCCTTTTGTTCTTCTAATAAGTTCATTTCTACACTTTGTATCCTACTTTGTAATTTTTTGGTCATTAAACCACAAGTTGCACTCCCATAAAGTAATGCAGGAACTACCAATGTTTTATAAATCGTCAATATAGTATCTCTTCAGGTTGTGTTCTTTAATGTTTTATGTATAGTTCCCTCACATCCACATATCATTTGAAATCTTGACAGTTTCACATTTACGTATCTTTCAGTTTGGTGTGTTTATAGTAAAATTACAACCCAAATAATTAGATTTTAAATGACTAAATAAAGTAAATTAATTTCAGATATGTATTTAATATGATGAGAAGTTGTGGTCATAGTGGAATGCGGCCTTTCACGGCCGGTAATCATGGTAATAAAGATTCCGGGCTTGTGGCCGTGGTCCTATACGGGCGTTTCTTCCAGAGTTGTCTCCCCTCACATGTCGGAGGGCATCTTCAGTGGCGAGCGCTTCCAGCTTTTGTTTCCCTGTCGTAGACTCGTTGGCGAATGCAGTCGAGTCTACTACAGGGAAACAACAGCTGGAAGCGCTCGCCACTGAAGATGCCCTCCGCAGTTGAGGGAGAAACGTCTGGAAGAAACGCCAGTTAATAGACCACGGCCACAAGCCCGGAATCTTTTATTACCAGAAGTTGTGTCAGTTTAAGTAGCATGTCTGTGGGAAAACATGATATTCTTCATGCCAACAAATGATACAATTACTTGTCATTAAAAAAAATAAATAACCTTATAGCTGAAATATGTTTATATATTGACTTCCGTCGACTGTACAACCTTTCCTATAATCCCCATATCATTCATTCAATAAATGTTAGTAGCTTATAATAACTACTGCTCTTAGAGTGCCAGAATTTACCTTATTCTAAAATTCATTTCATGAAATTTACTGCACTAGCTTTTTCATTAACTTCATTGATTTTTTTCTCAGATGTTTGGGGATTCATTCAATAGTGTCACGTGCTTATATTCTTACAATCCACTAGACAATGTTAAAAATGGTTAACTATGTTGTGAAAGCAATAGAAGAAAACGTAGAGAATGAATAAAGTTTTCACTCACTAGTAAATTCATGCATATTAATGCGTAATTTTAAATTTTCATAACAAGATGCAAAGGAAACATTCCTGCAGTAAATAATTTCAAGAGAAAGGTGTCCAAACATAAAAGAATTTCAAGACAGAATTAAATGATCCCTAAACAAATATCTGTCGATATTTCAGGCCCAAATTTGAATCGACTAATGTTTGTCTATCTTAAGTCCGTTCATTCTCACAAGGGCAAAGGTGCTCTCTTGCGGGAATTATAACTTAACTTAACAAGATAATTTAGTTAAATTATATTTCGCTACAGAGATCCAGAGAGTGACAAATATTTAGCTCATCGCCTCAAAGAGACGTCTACTAGGCAAATAATATATCACTTAGGTGGGAAAGTATGATTAAATTTTGTTCAGATGCTATAATTTAGGTTTGAGTTTCTTTTACGAGCCCGAAATCTTCAGACTCGGGAATCCAGGTCTTTTTCGGAGGAATTGTCCCTTGGGTTTTTCCATCCGGAAAAAAATTCAAAGACCTATTTCGGGTTTAAACCCGCGACTCTCGGGACCATAAACTAGGAGTTTAACCCCTGGATTATCCAGATCATTAATCTTTATGTACATGAAAATGAGTGTCTGTGAGATTGTCTGCCCTGCCTGCCTGTCTGTCCTTTATTACTCAAAATTACTTGGCCGATTTGAATGGGGATTTTTCCAACATTTACAGAAATTTTCTGGGACAATTAACATATATAATCTATTACCCTACGTACTGTAGGGTCGGAGCTAACAAAAAGAGGGAATCGTTGCACTAAAAATGTTGGTTTTTGGACGCTTAAAATGGCTTATGCTGCCTAAATCCAACAAATACAACCAAATTAATGTATACATAATTGAAGTATCTCAGAAAATTCAATAAAAACGTCCGCGATCGCATATTTTACAGAATAAATCACATTAACCATTTTCGTCTTTCAGCTCATTAATGCCAAGAAAATCGGAATAAGGTAGTTTCCCGGGCAACGCCAGTTTTCAGCACGGAGTATTTAAAAATAATTACGATATAAATTATATATTTTTCTTTTTACTTACTCAATTAAACATAAAAACACAATTTAATTTATTTAGGCGTATCAGCTCACAACCGAGTATTAGCTAGTAACCAATACAAGGTTAAAGGTTGTTGTAAAAAAAGTAACTAGATCATAATGGCTACAATGATGAGTTTTCTGTTGTAAATTAAACAACAGAGTTAAAGTATGTTCATATCAATACCACTATGTGTCTTCAGTATAAACAGGGTGGATATTGAGAGCGATTTTAGGGTTAAAAGGGGAGGCAGTTTGAAAAGGTTTGGTAAACTCTGCTTTATGTAATTATTTTATTCACATCAAGAATACAAAGGACGCTAAAAGACTTAAACGCATTAGGCCCAATTCCCCAATTTGGGCTCGTCATTACGTTCTTCGTTGACACAATACAAGGGAAAAGCGATGTATCCATCGAAAACTGGATTCCGAACAAATACCACAGTGAATCCATTACATGATTCAATACACTTAATTCATAGCTTTTATAATGACGCTCTTTTGGTTACTTAATTATTCATTGTCACTGTTACAGTTTTGTTCATTAATTAACACATCGTGATGGTTAGAAAAAAAAGTCTGAATAATTCTACAGTTTTGGGTGCAATTTTCACCATTACCACAATGGAAGTTGTCAGTCAACTACAGAAAACATAGTGTCAAGAGAAATATTTTATTGGATGCACTAATAGAGTATATCGGAATTGTTTTGATCGATTATTCGCCTGTTTTCATTTTCATTACATTAAAACCCCCCAACTTTTACATTTAAAAATACGCAAAAAGGAAAAGTTATATTATTTACTTATTATCAAAAGTATAGTCGGCCGCGATGGACTAGTAGTTTATGCTCCTTGCCTGTGGTCCCGAAGGTCAAAGGTTCCAACCCCGCCGGGGTCGAAGGATTTTTTTAGAATGGAAAAATCCATGAGCAGTCCTTTTCTTCCGGGGCTTTAAAGGAAACCATGGGTGGTGTCTCCGAGTCTTAAGATTATCCTGCTTGTAATCGATTTCTTACGGCTGAATAAAAAGGCGTCTAAGCAAAATTTACCGATGTCACTATGAAGATGAACGCTGGCCCCGGGCCACTTAACGACGTCTATCCGAAAACAGTGTAACTAAATTAGTATGGTTGAATTTCTCCCATGTATGGCACCTAAGTTTCGTTGAGAGAAACAAGAAAAAAATATTTTTTTACCTATCCTAACATGAATACTTATTGATTTACTGATATATATTTGGCAAAGAGAAACATAGACAAATTGAACAGATATGAACTGAGGAAACTGACCAAAATGTATTATTTAAATTATTTTTACTATACATACTGTACATGAAAACGGTGCAATTACAAAATATGTAAGATACAAATTATCATTGCTGAGTTACAGTTCAGTATCGCTCTGTGTTTAATTACACTGGGGAACAGTGATTGTTGGTGCCTTAATGTTTTCACCTATTTATGGTATATTTGGGTCACTGATTCCAAAGATGATTTCAGTTTTCGTCCTATCAGCTCTAGTTTTTGAGATAGATTTTTATTCAAATTATATACCAGTTCAAAAATACTGGTCCACAATAAACACTATATTACTCGCAATACAATTAAATACAAAAGAACAAATACTTTCTTTTTTCATGAAACAACTGTATCTATATAACTACCATAATTTATTTTACACATTAGTCTCGTTAGAATCATTAATTTTCCTCCATCAGGTCGCAGAATCCCCGTTTCTGTGATTTCCTCCGATGCAAGATCTTGTGACATTCCGGTGGAATGCTCCAACAGTAGTCCTCCATCATATGTATATCCCACCCACGTCCACGATAACCTTTTACCTTTCTCCATTGTACTTAATTCCTGGTGAAAACGCTCACCCCTGTTCCTCACTTACATCTTCTCCAGATTGTCTGGAAATCGATCCAAATGACTGTGTAGGTAGTGGTAATTTTTGAATGCTCACTGTTACAACTAGTGGCACAAAAACAGTGAGCATATTCTCCCACTAGTTCATCACTATTAGGAGACTTAAAGTTTTCCAAGGAATTCTTCACTACCATACAGAACGAAGACATCGGCTGCTTCACGTATCATTCATTGAGTCTTGAATTGATGGTCTTAATAAGATGGGCGATTGTGGTCCACCCAATTACCTGCTTTTTTTTTTTCCTTACGCAGTGCAGAATTTGTAGCATCTGTAGCCAAACATGTTCCATCTCTATTCAACCCTGATAACTGTTTTCATTAAACCAAGTTTAATATGCAGTGGTGGCAAAATGAGTTG